>OZ007574.1:14037424-14299924 GCA_963931925.1 Onchidella celtica
GACAGAGAGACAGAGAGAGACAGACAGAGAGAGACAGAGAGACAGAGAGAGAGAGAGAGAGAGGAGGGATGGAGAGGAAAGAGAGGGAGGATGTGTGTGTGTGTGTGAAGAAGAGAGAGGAAGAGAAGGGGCAGAAGGGAAATGGAGAGAAACAAGGGAGAGGGGGCAGAGCCAGGTTATTCCGGGGACAGGGCCGGGAACCTTAACTAGTATCATACTTTACATGTACCGATTCTCCGGCTTGGGTGACGCAATCCGTACAAAAATAAGAAAAGAACAGAAACAAAAACAAACAAATAAAAAAGGTCCTCACCTTTCATATCCAGGACTCCGTTATGTAGGAAATTTTCATCCCATCGAGAATCACTGACTGTGGTCGTCTATACATACAGAGAAAGGATACAGTTTGAATTGTGTTGTGTTGTCTTTTTTCTATCCTATGGGCAAAACACAGTTTCTGTCTCTCTCTCTCTCTCTCTCTCTTTCTCTCCTTCCCTCTCTTTCCCTCCTTTTCTCCATTTCTCTCCATTTCCCCCTCTCTCCCTCAACTCTCACTCTCTCATATTTCCTACGGTCTTCGCCATCCAGAAATTCCCCTTCCTTTCTCTATCCCTCTCTCCCCCTCTCCGAGTCTCTGTCTTTGACTGTCTGTCTGTCTGTCTCTCTCCCTGGCTGGGGCAGCGTTTAAATTTTGTACCAAAGTAAATGCGACCCCACAATGTATATTGTGTGTGTGTGTATGAGAGAGAGAGAGAGAGAGAGAGAGAGAGAGAGAGAGAGAGAGAGAGAGAGAGAGAGAGAGACAGACAGACAGACAGAGAGTTAGAGCTTGCTCGATTGAATCTGTGTGATCAATGTTGCTGATTGTCTACCCAATGGAGATGTAAAGAAAGTTTACTATTATGAGAAAATACCCAAATTTGGAGACTTACCGGCTTTATGTACAACTTTCCGTTGTTAGTGTAGACATTCCTGGCATCACACGTATACACTTGGAACTCGCCATTCTGGTAACAAAAACATTCCATGATAAACGTGTACTTTTCTGGAATTAGCGCGAGCTCTGAGGCTGATATTGGAAGCACAACTGTCTTCAGTACCAGGAATTCATTGCAAGTTTCAGTGATGGATATACTGTAGAACTAATGGAGCTTAAGCTTCAGGGCTCCTAATCCCGGGGAGGGAGGGGGAGGGGGCTCAGAAACTTTTTTTAATGAGTGAATTTCTCAGTAAAATGGATATTTGTTAGTTGTTTTTCAGAAATATTTCCAAATACGATGTCGCTGGTGTTTAAATCGATGGTTAGCTTGTTTACGAAATTTGTGTAAATGTGCTCACTCTACGGCCCTATTTCAAGGACTCCACACCATCACTCCCTTCTCCGCCATTTACGCCTCGATGTCCTTGCAAGGGCATTAATGCCCTTTGGACCTTGTCGCCATTGAGGAATGCCTGAAGTTAGATAATTACAAACGTTTATAATTGCCTGTGGGTCCATTCGACCCACCATGTACGCGAAGATTAAGGCAGAAAAAATAGTAGAATTTTGAAAACTGCATCTTTTGCTTCATAACAGGAATGCAGATGACATAAATGTGCAGTTTGTTACCATAATGAACCAATTTACCACTAAATACACTTTACCGCTTGATAATATACAGCATATCCCGATAGCATGCCTGTATTACTCCGTGCATTACAATGTTTACCTACCTAACCACTTGTCTGCTGTACTTACAGACTTCCTACAGACTAGCGCACAGATAGTCAACATAATTATACAACTTACTATCACAAGTCTGCTCATGTCTACTTACATATCCGCCATTCATTGTTACTTCATAGTTCCAGTTGTTTTTGTTAAAACTGTTGAAATCATCTCTGAAGAAAGTAGCACCACGAATTCGTCTCGATGGTAAACGTGCTACAGGTCTGGTCTCTCCTGTATAAAGACAAGGGGGCGAGAGATTCCACTACAAAAGACATCATCACCCAATCTGCAGTATGTTCCAAGATAATGTCCTCATATAATATTTCATGTATAATTGTCAAATGTGTCGGTATCCCCCTCCCCTCCCAAAAAAAACCAACAACAACGACAACAAAAACATCACCAAACAATAATAATAATAATAATAGTTCGTCCATCAGTGTATGATGATGACCTTAACAACACCAGAGGAATAAAGAACAGAAATTGTTGAGAATTTCAACACATGGACAATAAAGAGAACTAAAGGACACAGAGGACAGAATGGAAAGACTGTTCTTTCATGACTTATGGCTTCTCATGTGACTGATAAGTCCTATTTTTGCCCTGCAGACCCTTCCGCATAAATGACAAGAGTGCTCCGTTGGTTCAGTACCACTGGGCCTTTTCTTGCGCCGTTCTCTTTTTTTGATAGCCTGCTGGACTCTGTCAGCTTCCCATGCTTTGCTGCCTCTGGTAAGGGCCGCCCTCCAATTTGCACGATCAAGCGAGAGCTTTTCCCACTCACTCACATCAATGGCAAAGGCCTTCAGTGATTGCTTGAGAGTGTCTTTGTAACGTCTCTTTGGGGCCCCAACATTCCTCGTTCCATTGGAGAGCTCAGAGAAGAAGATTTGCTTAGGGAGTCTGGAGTCGGGCATTCTGACAACATGTCCTGCCCAACGTAGCTGAATTTTTTTCAGGTGGCAGAAGATGCTCAATTCCTTGGCACGATTGAGGACCTCAGTGTCTGGAATTTTATCCTGCCATTTGATCCTTAGGATCTTTCTAAGGCAGGCCAGATGAAAGTGATTTAGCTTTCTGGCATGCGATTGGTACACTGTCCAGGTTTCAGCCCCATAGAGTAGGGTGGGAAGGACCACAGCATTGTACACTTTCAGCTTAGTGTCTGTGCGAATGCCGGCAACATCCCATACTCTCTTTCGAAGCCTGCCAAATGCAGAGCTGGCTTTGCTGATTCTTGAGAGAATTTCAGTATCAACACGAGCCGCGGAAGACAGTGTACTGCCAAGATAGGTGAAGTTCTCCGACACCTCCAGAAGACTGTCATGGACTTTGATATTTGGGGTCACAGAATACTTGTCGTCTGGAGTAGGCTGATGGAGCACTTCCGTCTTCTTTGTGCTTATTGTGAGGCCAAAGTTGTCACAGGCACTAGAGAACTTATCAACACAGTTTTGCATGCTATCCTCATCGTGTGCCAGAAGTGCACAATCATCAGCAAATAGTAGGTCACAGACTTGAGTACTTTTGGTTTTGGTTTTTGCCTGAAGTCTCCTGAGGTTGAATAGAGTGCCATCAGTTCGGTACTTGATGCTTACCCCTTGAGGAGGAGAGCTAAAGGCTTCTTGTAGCATTGCAGAGAACATGATGCTGAACAGAGTTGGGGCTAAGACACAACCCTGTTTTACCCCATTTGTGACAGCAAAGGGCTCTGAAACACTGCCGTTGCTTTTGACTGCAGCTTGCATGCCATCATGAAACTGGCGCACTATTGTGATGAATTCGGGTGGACACCCAAACTTCGCCAAGATTTTCCAGAGGCCTTCACGACACACTGTGTCAAATGCTTTTGTGAGGTCAACAAATGTGATATACAGCGCTTTATTTTGTTCCATGCATTTTTCCTGAATCTGTCTGGCAGCAAAAATCATATTCGCCGTTCCCCTCTCTTTACGAAAGCCACATTGGCTCTCGGGAAGCAAGTCATTTGACGAGAGGTGATCAAGAAGGCGATTCAGAAGCATTCTTGCCAATATTTTGCCAGCAATTGAAAGTAGAGAGATTCCCCGATGGTTGTCACAGACTTGGCTGTCCCCTTTGTTTTTGTACAGATGGATGATTGAAGCATCTTTGAAATCCTGTGGCAGCTTCCCTGCTTTCAACATATGATTGAACAACACGGTCAACCTTTCAATAAGCTTTTCTCCACCGAAGGCATACACCTCAGCAGGAATTGAATCCACGCCTGGTGATTTGTTGAAGGACATCTGATTTGTGGCAGTTCGGGTCTCATTTGCTGTGAATGGCTTGGCAAGAGCTGCATTAATAGGAGTCTGGGGGAGGCGGTCAATGGACTCAGTATTTATATTTGATGGCCGATTTAGCACACCTCCGAAATGTTCTGCCCAACGCTGAATTATGGCATTCAATTCAACAATGCGTGTTGAACCATCTGACGCAAGAAGTGGCGTAGTGCCAGAGCGGGATGGTCCAAACACAGCTCGGAGGCTCTCAAAGAACTTTCTAGTGTTGTTTGTCGGAATATTTCTGAGTTTCTCTTACTCGCTCTTCAAGCCAGTCATTTTTCATTTTCCTCAGCTTCTTCTGGAGTGCACCCTTACATGCACGCAGTGCATCATCTTTTGCTGTGGAAGAGGGGTCACTGCAGTGAGCTTGGATGAGACTATTTTTTTCTTTGATGAGCACTTTGATTTCATTATCATTATCATTGAACCAGTCCTGGTGCTTGCGGACAGGAAAACCAACTGTGCTGCTGGCGCAAGAGTGTACAGTCGTATTTAGGTCAGTCCAGCTCTGTTCAATGTTCTCAGGGTCAAAAGTCACGCAATCCAATTTTGAGGAGAGTTCTGATGAGAGCTCGCTCTGTTTCTCAGCTGATCAGAGTTTTGAAACATTTAGGCGTTTAGGTGGCGCTTTCCCTTGAGGGCGTCTATTGCGCCTCAATGTTAGTCTGAGCTTGCAAACAATGAGTCTGTGGTCAGTTCCACACTCGGCACCACACATCGCCTTTGTTACAAGGACATCCTTTCTGTCAGTCTTCCTCACAATGACATAGTCTATGAGATGCCAATGCTTTGAGCGGGGATGCATCCATGACGTTCTGTTTCTCACGGGGAGGCTAAAATTTGTGTTGGTAATGAACAGGCCAAATTCAGCGCACAAAGTAAGTAAGCGCAACCCATTGTTATTGCATGAACCAACTTCATGAGGGCCCAAAACATTTGGCCACGCTGAGATTTCGGAGCCAACCCTAGCATTGAAGTCCCCCAAGAGAATCAGCTTATCAGCTGCCGGGACAGAGCATATGACAGATTCTAGATCAGAATAGAACTTGTCTTTGGCTTCATCTGGGTTTGTCATGGTGGGCGCATATGCGCTAATGAGGGTGGCTGACTGGCTTTTCCCAACTGGGATCCTGAGTGTCATTAGCCTGTCATTTATTTCAATTGGCATGGACTGCAAGTTTCTGACAAGGTCATTTTTAATTGCAAACCCAACACCATGCTGTCTCGGTTCGACTGCACCCTTGCCTTTCCAGAAGAAGGTGTATCCACCACTGAGCTCTTTGAGTTGGCCACTATCAGGGAGTCTGGTCTCACTGAGTGCCACTATGTCCAGGTTGTACCTGCTGAGCTCAATGACAATAAGTGCAGTGCGTCTTTCCGGGTTGTTTGAGTTGTCCTGTAGTGTGCGTATATTCCAGGCTCCTAGCCTGAGTAAGCTGAATTTCTTTTTGTTTCGACCGCAAAAAGGGATCCCCACTGGTCGCGGTATACCAGTCAGGGTGATGTGAAGTGGGCTTTCTTTAGGGCACCTTTTCTAGCCCCTTCCTCAGTTGAGGTGAGCAGTGCTATCCTCAACTACTGTGGGTGCTGCCTCCCCACGCCTCCACTTCAATCGACGATGAAGCGACCATAGCCCACAGCCACCAACGTGTAGGTCTGTGCTAACAGCTTCCAGTCTATCCAAACCTGCTGCCACCGCACTCGCCCATCGCCGTTGGAATTTTGAGAGGAAAGAAGACGAGACAAAGATGAAAGAAGACGAGGTGAGTGTTAAGACTGGCGCAAAGAATTTGTTTTTAGTGAGAAAGAGCTGCGCAAACACCAGACTCACTCTCTCGCCTGGACACAACTTATCCAAGTGGCAAGACAGGGTCAAGACGACTGGAAATGTATCCAGGTGCAGGAGGATGCCAGAGGGACAGTCATATTGCCTGACCGGCTGCCTGTAGGCTACTCCACAGCCTCGCAGTCCCAACTGACTAGGGTGAAAGACCCAAACCAAAGAACACCAATACTGGTGGATGCTCTGTGTCACGATATCCAGGCCAGAGTGACGGTATATTGCCATCTGCCCTATCAATCAACCACTGACCTGCTGCCGCCAGCTTCGAAGCTGCGTCCGGGAAGTTTGCTCAATTCTTCGTCTGTGATTTAGGCAAACAAGCCTATGACCACACCGCTACCGGGGGCCAATATGAAGGACTCAAATACTGAGGGTCACATTGTGCCCTAGCATGTGGCCGTTGGGTTAGATGAAACCTCCTCCGCCCTGGCCGTTTGCACCGACAGGTGCACGCCCACTGATACCATGCTAGCGTACCAGTTCATGAAACAGGTTGTACTGGATTACATGTTACCAGTAGCAGATTTTTCTGACCTGACACCAAACAATAAAAACAAAACAAAAACAAAAGTCAACAAAAAATAAACCAACAACAAACTATGGATGAATAGGGATTACCAGTTTCCTAGTATTGTCTATACATTTTTTGCTCACAGTATTGACGGGTATAAGGTAATTCTAATCATTCAAAATTCCCATCTTCAAAGACAACTCACCAATAGGTAAAAATGACGTATCATCCGCGTCAAATAATTAACACGGACTCTTTCAGTGACTGATCTGTAGTCAGGCCAGGTCGGAGAGAAATTAAATAAGGCAGAAATAACAAATTGAGTTAATGTTTCTGGGTGTCGCAGTGTTTACTGGGAAATCTCTTAGACTGAATTTATTCAAACCTGGCCAGTATTTTCGTTGGGCGGACGGACATGCTGAAAGGGTGAAGTTCAAGTTTGTGGAGTGGAGTCAAGTGGGAAGGGATCAGGGTCCAGTATCCCAGTGACCTACATGCCTTCAGAAACACGCAACAGACCAAACGAAGCACATTTTTGGAACTGAGAAAATCAATTAATTTGTCACTATTTTGCGCACTGCTGGACCGGGAAGACCTGTGTTCCGAGATTGCATCCAGGTTCAAAGCCACTGGATCTAACAGTGATGAGAATCTTATCGGGTGTGCTTTTGTCTTTGAAAGCCCTAGCATTGATCAAGTCATCCTGGGTGTTGAATGTACAGCTATAATGACACGATATAAATAGCAAGACAAGTCACAAACGCAATCATTAATAGGTCATTATACAAGTCACTTAAGTGCATGTTTTTGGGCTGATTTCCCACTCACCAAGTGCCAGGGAACTTCGGCCTGTAGACATCCTCAGGTTACCATTGACGTCATACACTTCCGCATTGGCATACACAATGTCAGAACGTTCCAACTTGACGTCACCTTTCCTGTATTGCCAGCCTTCGCCTTGGGTGAACATAGAGGAGAAATCAAATTATATTTTAGCTAATCAATGCGTATTGTCCTCAAACCTGTGCGCAATTTGACTTTTGTTCTACATTAGAAGCACTGTAAAACACCGTGGGCAACAGTTCATAATCAATTTGTAGATTACCGTGTAACCATTATTCTGATGACAAAAATACCGTGAAATCGCCACATATTATGCTTTCACTACCTTTTTCATCTTCTTCGTTATTCACATTCTCTCTGTTAAATATCTCTTTCTCACCACATACACTTTCTCTCCCACCCTCTCTCTCTCCACTCTTTACCTCATATATTATCTTTGTTTTCTCAGATCTCTTTCGCTGTCTTTCATACTTCATCGCTCGCTTTCGATCACTCACTCTCACTTTCTGTCTCTTATCCTTGGCCTCCAGTTCTTTAGCAAAGCTTGATCTCGTCGGCATATATTATGCCCTTCATATCTTCCAATGAGTATAATATTCCTAGTTTTCATCTGTATTGTAGACAAAACTACACTAACGAAATCAGTTTAAAACATAATCATGTTTGAGAAGATAAAACTCTCAGTTATATGGCAAATTGAGCAGAGAATGATATACAAATAATACCCTCATAGTTTTCTCACAGCATTAACGTGGAGATATTGTTTTATTGTACAACTCTACCCAAACAATATGACAATAGTCCAAGTGCACTTACTTGTTTTCACTCCTCTCCCTTTCAGGAGCATATTATTGATGTGGTAGTTGAAGACCACACTGCCAACGCCTCGTTCGAACACTGGATTAAAAATAAATACGGTTGACGATTAAACCTAAATTAAATTCATGATGAAAAACATATTGCATTGTAATCTTTTTCTCAATATACAAATAAAAGAGATCTGAAAAGCAGATCTTAACGGCGCCTCTCATCTATGAAACGGTCCAGCATCAACTGTTCACTATAGATTGAATGTTTTAGTGTAAAAACCTTCTAAGAACAGTAATACAGAAGACACTGGTGATGATAGATTTGATGACTAGAATACTCACGAGGCAACGTAAAAGCCAGGACGGGCGGGTCATATTCAATCTTCACCTCCAGAGCCAGGGCTCCATGCAGAGCAGCAAACATCAGTAAAAGTAAGCGCACCATCATGTCTGAGTATAGCAAAAGAAACTAATTTTCAGTTCATTGTGTTTTGTAATGTTTATCATTTTCCTGTCAAAGAAACTATATACTCTTTGGAGTAAGAAATGGGTGTAAATGAAAGCTTTCATGATTTCAACAAGTAATTCCAGGAAAAAAATAAGTTTGTCCTTAAAAGGTGTGAAATTATGATCAAATCCTTTGGGCGTCCAGTGAACGTAAAGATAGAAAGAAAATTACAGTTTAACAACATGCTAACTTAGCTCTGTGAGATTTTATGTTGATAAATGTTCCGTGCACCTCCGGAACGGTTTGAGATTCTACCCTGAATATAAAGAAAACAAATTGCACAGCTGAAAATTAGAGACGACCAATCTGCTTGCTAGTAATGTACACACAATAGTTTGTGAATTAGGCAGAGTTTACAACAAGGCCAGCATCATTCCCAGGCCTTTATTTATAGTATTTTACCTCTTGTACTTGCCAATCTCATTGTCAGTGTAAGACACAACAGATTGTTCGAGGACCTCCCTGATCAGGAATCTGGCCCGCATGTCATGCTAGTGTCCTATAAATAAGTAAGAGTTGACCTTGACATCTAACGCTGGCATTATCTCTCGTTCTAAATTTCAGCACTTTTTTTTTCTCAATTACTTTTATGTTCAGATTTTCCTCATGTCCTTGGCACGTTACGCTTGTACTCTTTGTTACTGTTGTCCCACAACCTAAAATTGTTACACATTTTCAAGTGCTATAAGTGAAAAAAGAGTACTGTTTTATTTCTTCTTCTTTTAAAGCACTCAGTATTTACAGAGATACGGAATATAAAAAATTATTAAATAGATAATTTAATAAATAAAAACAAATAAATCAATAAATCTATATTATTAAAAAAACAAACTCGCCCAATCTTTAACCAAAGCTACCGCCAGTCGTAATGCTATCATCTGGTAAAATTTTGAATGTGCCTTCCTTTCGACGTGCGCAAGGTCCTTTGTAAAATTTGGAGTTTTGAAATGGTATGGAAGAATTTTTTTTTTTAGCTTGCTATGTGTAGCTGATTATGTCCCCGATCCCTTTTTTCCATAAGGCCTATAATAGTAGGGGGCCAACTTGCTCTATCTCTTCAAATAAGCGTTGAATCTTGCACTAAAAAATATACTCTTGTTTGTTGTATATTCATTTAAAGTGATCCCCTGGGCATAAGAAACTGCCGGATATATTTGGCTAAAGGGTGGCATTACGTATGTAGACGTGATTTTGTCCCCAATTTTATTTAGATAATATAGCTCAATTTTAACGGGGGTGGGGTAAGAAAATATTCACTACTTTCTTGGTTTTCTACCAAAAAGCTATGATACTCTACACACTTACTCTCAAAAAGACAGTCCAGGAAATGAAAGCTTCAAATGTATTATTTGTTCATTATTCTGCATATCATGGGTCCAGAACTCTGTACACACTAAAAAATCTGAAAATTTCGAATAAATCATTTCATCACTAAAGCAACTTGTTTTGTGAAGAACCATAATCATTCACTGTATTTTTCTTGTCTTTGTAATGTCATTTTGAAGTCTGTCAAGGATGATTTAATGACTGGAATAAATTGTCGTAAAAATGTACCTTGGTGAGTACATCATGATTTATTTAATATTTCTTTACAAACATGGAATTTTCTTTTGAAATGTATCGTGTAACGCGTGCTTTTTGTTCTGTTTGTACTAACCTGAACCTGGCGTTTCTGAATTTAAAGCTTTGCATTTTTGGTCATGGTCATGGCTGTTTGGGGGTGAGGGGGGCGAAATAATAATCTGTACTTAATTACTCTCTTGTTATTGTCGTGCATCTTGAATTTCCGGAAATTCTGATGTATCTAATTTGATAAATTGACATCGTTTGTTGTTTTTTTCATGACATTTTAAATTCGTGAAAATTCTGTGTTTCTGTCAACCTGGGCAAAAAGACTGAAAATTTTTGCTTTTCCATTTTGTAACATTTTGAATTGCCCGCAAAATTATTTGGGTTAATTTTACTCTTATTTAAGAGAATGTGGAAGAAAATTGTGAGTGTGTGTTGTTTATCTTTCAGTTATTGAAAGGAAAAAATCATGTGCAACCACGGCATGACATCCTGCAATGTCCTCGGCCAGTCTATTAGGAATAGCAATCAAAGGTTATAATCAGAAGGTACATTTATCACACAGGACTGTGACATAATTTATATCACACTACAGGACATACTTGTCACGCCACTGCACTGCCACAGTTAAAACACCACCCGACTGTAACATAGTTACCACTCTGAAAGACTTAACAAACCTATCCCACTATCGGGCAGCAGCATAGTTACCACACTACTAGGCTCTAACACGGTGAGGAAACAGTAGCTCTTCCATGAAAATTCAAGATTTTAACGTTTGCATTTGTCTTTTGTTTTTTCAGGAAAGTAGATTTCCATTGAAATACAATATTAGAAGCGATACAGTTAAGTAATATAAAAGTAAAGAACGGTCTAATCAAGAGTATCGAAATTTTATTTTCCTTATCGAAAATAATGACCAGTTCAATCTTCTTGTCACGAGTGGAGTGAGTGCAATTAAGGGGATTGCTACAGAGCGGGTGTAGAGTAAGAAGGGCTCACAGGAGACAAGTAAGTTAAGCGTGCTGTTGTGAGTAGTGGGAGGGTCTGAATGAGGCGAAAGCGCGGTATTACTATCACTGCAAGTTAGAAGGTCCGACGGAGCGGACCTGTGAATAAGAGCCCATCGGGCGGACAAAAAGGGAGCAGTCGAGAAGACTAGTGAAAGAGTCTTTCCAGTAATCACTGGTATGTAGAACGTTGATTGATTATTATGATTGATGTAGTATATTATATTCGTCTATTACCATGATGTGAATAAGTATATGTGAGGAATGTGGAAGTCCTTGATATTGGATATAGCAATGTGCGCCATGAGCGATAGATGAAAGTGAGTTCATGGATTTGTAGCGCGAGTGAGTAGTGTGTACTCCGATGGAGGTGTGTTACCGTAAGATGTGTGGTGAGTGAAAGGTGAACTAGTGTGTGTACGCTTCATGGATTGTAAGGAGAGGTGGAGTGAATAGAAATGGTAGGGTATTATACCAATGTAATGTTATTCTTGTAGGTGTCGGGGACGGGCCGCAGAGCCACCTCGATGAGCACAGGGGATAGGCCAGCATAGGGCCGGAGGCCACACATAGGCCAGAAGTGAGGCTGTCAGTGCAGGACAGTAGAGGCACATAAAGTCGTGGCAGTCAGGCCACGGACAGGGACGTAGATATGAGAGTGAATGAGATACTATATTGTTGCCATGTTGATAGGCTAGTGAACTGATACTATGTTGTTGCCATGTTGATGGCTATGGAAATAATAATGTGTTATTGCCCTGCTGAGGTGCGAGGGGAGTGCTAAGGTGTATGACAATAGGAAGGTGATATTGAGAGACTGCGGTGCCAGTAAATTATTAATGTGCTATTAAGACCCTGAGGGGAGAGGCTGAGGCCGAAGTGCCTTTAGGAGTAACTACCGGATTGTGGATCCGAGGGAGAGTGTGTGTGAGAATAAGGCCGTTGTACGGCAGTCATTTCAATAATATAATGTATGTAATTGCGCTATTATATGTATAATTATGTTTAATAAATGTGTGAGTCTGATGGGCTGTTTTGTTAAGTGTTAAACTTGTTTGTTCGTGATTGTCGTCCTGTCATAAACTATTACATCTCCCAGTCTGGGATTTGTGACACTGGGGGCTCCTCCTGTTTACCTGTGGTCATTTTGACATTGTGTATTCGTTATATCTAGTTGTTTTTCTGTTGTGCTAGGAATTCGTGCTGTTGTCCTTGTTCGTGGATTGAATGGAAATTTCATCATGATATGATTTATGTATGTTTATGAATAATAATATGTATTGATGCATGTATTTTGATGAATATGTATTAATGTGTACTTAAATTTCTGCAGAGTGTGTGTGCCAGCCTGTAGAGGAGACAAGCAGCCAGAGCTCCGGCATACGTCAAGTTAAATAAGACGCTGATTGAAAGTTAAGTGAAACTGAAATTTTGTGCCCTGGATTGAGGGCTGTCTTTTCTCCTGTCTTTTTCCCTGTTTTTGCTGTTTTTGTTGTCGTTATAGGTTATACGGGCGGTGGCGCGGGTTTGCTGTGGTGAGCGTAGTTTATCCTCTTCGGGAGGTGGGCTAATCTAGGAACTTCGTTCATCACAGTGAACAGTTCTATAGGGACCTGTATTTTTGTTTAGATTGTAGCGTTCTATCTTCCTCGTTGTTTTAGGAAGACGTTTCTCTTGTCCCTCTCTTCCCTATTTGTAGATACGTTCTTTTTTTTCAGACTCTGTTCTTGTTGTACCGTGTAGTGTAATCGGCGTAGTTAGGTTGCATTCTTTTTTTCCATTATAGTTTTTTTTTGTAGAAGCTTTGTCCTAGTCTGGTTCGTTGTCCTTGACGTACTTGTGGTCCTTCTACTGTATTTCTTCATTCTTGTCGTTCTATTTTCTTTTATAATTAATAGTGCTATACATTTTGTAGATGTAGAATTAGTTGTGCTGTAAAGGTAAATTTCTGAATTGTATTCTGAACTGGGTATTGTTATATCTGGTGTGATCTCAGGTCTCTGGTCGTATCGTTAGTGATCATACCGACAGGTTGGTCGTCTTATAATAGATACCATAACCATAAATCTGTGAAATGGCGGAACTCCAACAACTAATGAAGTTGGGTAAGGAACTTGGCCTGGAGGGAGAAGAGCTACGCGGCTGGATTAAAGAACAGCAGGCGGATTTGCGCGATGAGCGTGCTAAGGATAGAGAGCGGCAGACAGAAAAAGAGGCTCAAGAGCGACAGAGAGAAGAGGAAAGGGAGTTTAGGCAACAGGAAAGAGAGGCTAAGGAAAGGGAGCAGGAGAGGGAGTTAAAGTTAAAGGAGATAGAGGCGCAAGTGAAGATCGCCGAGTTGGAAATCAAAAAGAATGCGCCAACAGAAACAGTTGAGCGGCAGGTACACAATAAAGGTGGCGTTAGGATTAAGCTCCCTACGTTCGACGACCGGAAGGACGACATAGACGCCTTCCTTTACAGGTTCGAGCTGAACGCACAATTGCAATGGGGGGAAAATAAGGAATTATGGGCCACGTACCTGGCGTCGCTATTGCAGGGGCGAGCGTTAACATACTTTAAAGAGCTACAGCGCGAAGACGTGCAAGATTACGATAAGCTGAAGGCTTTGCTGCTTCGCCGATTTGCGCGTACCGAGGAATATTTCCGGGAGCAGTTTAGGCGAGCACGTGCAGACACCAGGGAGGACTTTGCTGCCTTCGTCGCGAGACTAACGGAGTATTTCGCGAACTGGGTAGACTTGGCGCATGTGGGCGCGGATTTTGCTAAACTGAAAGACTTAATGATCCGTGACCAGCTGTACGCGTCGTGCCACAAAGATCTGGTGGCTTTCCTGAAAGAGAACGAACCCGCGACGGTGCAGGAGGCGTCTAAGTTGGCGGAGGCATACCGTACGGCGCATCCGTCCAAACCAGTCGCCAGGGCGTACGTCCAAGATGCTGGGTACGTCGCCGTTGTCGAGGGGTCGCCGGCAGGACTTAGGGACAGGCCGCGTCAGCGTGGTGCCTATAGTGGGCAAGCCCAGGGGCAGCATAGGGGCTATCACCAATCACCGGCATATGGATCCGGTAAGTTTGACCGAGCAGGAGGCCTAGGTCGCGGTAATGGCCGGGGGCGAGTTGTGACCTTTGCCGATGACCGACGGCATAGGGACTCTAGTTCCGGTCGCGAGGGGTCACGGGGACCCAGGCCTAGGGCAGCACAGGGAGCGGAGTGTTGGACTTGCGGACGCGTGGGTCACTTTTCGCGCGAGTGTAGGGCCGCGAAGTGTTGGAACTGCGGAAGAGCAGATCACATCAGCGTGAACTGCCCTGCAGGTAGGATAGCGGCGAACGTGGACAGTAGCTCCAGTCCATGTTCCCCAAATAAATTTCATCATGCGGCTGCGTGTGTTACATCGGACAACGGAGGCGGACAGTATTCTAAGTGTCCCAGTTGTGAGAAGTTATTATCTTCCGGTGTTTTACCTTGTGGGAGAAAGATCCCCGTTATAAATTCATGTCATACAGGAGGTGGTCTTGGGGTTTATCCGGGGTTTGTTGGGGACGAACCGGTCTCGGTTTTACGAGATACAGGATCTACCGTTGTGGGAGTGCATAGGGATTGCATTCGGGATTCACAGCTTACAGGTGAGACTGTCCCGTGCATACAATTTTCGGGGGCCATTGAGAAATTACCCATGGCAAGAATAATGATAGATACACCTTTCCTTAGCGGGGAAGTCGAAGCAGTCGTTGGTTGTTTTCCAGGCGCCCAGCTCATCATTGGGAATGTATCACGGGTAGTTTCCCCTTCCGATGAGAACGTGCAAGCATGGTCGCAATCAAAAGGTATTGACTTTTGCGCCGCGGTCGAAACACGTCGACGGGTAGCTGATAAAGATAAGATTAGACCGTTGGCTACGCCAGCGGTCAACCTAGATATCACGCCAGAGCGCTTGGCGAGATTACAAAAGGAGGACCCATCATTAAACCCATGTTTTGGGGAAGCGCGAACCGAGAAAACGAGGAGATATAAGAACGGGTCGTCCTCCTTTATTGTTCAGGCGGGCATTCTGTTCCGTAAGTATGTAACGGTGTCCTCCATTTTAAAGCAGGTCGTTGTGCCAGCGTTGCTGATCGCAACAGTATTGCATTTGGCACATGATGTCCCATTAGCGGGTCATATGGGGATAGCTAGAACCAAAGAAAGGGTTCTTAAAAATTTTTACTGGCCATCGATCCACAGAGATGTGCAGGTCTATTGTAAGACGTGCAGTGCGTGCCAAAAGACGACGCATAAGGGTCGTACACCCCAGGCTCCTCTTCAGAAGATCCCCACGGTCTCGGAACCGTTTAAAAAGGTCTCGATAGACCTTGTTGGCCCCATTCACCCAGCGACCGATAGGGGGAATCGATTTTTCTTAACGGTCATATGTAATGCTACGAGATGGCCAGAGGCGGTTCCTCTGCGGACCATAACGTCTGAGGCAGTCGCGGAAGCGTTGTTTGCAATTTTCGCTAGGGTAGGAATACCAGAGCAAATTCTGTCTGATAGGGGCGCGCAATTTACGTCGCAGATGATGAAGGAATTGTTCCGCTTATTCAGTATACAACCCATCACTACCACCCCTTATCATCCGCAGGCTAATGGCATGTGCGAGAGATTGAACTCGACGTTAAAGTCGATGCTGCGTAAGGTAGCTGCTGATCGCCCTAAAGATTGGGATAGATATATCCCTGCAGTGTTATTCGCGTACAGAGAGGTACGGCAGGAGTCAACGGGATTCTCGCCGTTCGAAATGATGTACGGTCGTAGTCCTAGGGGCCCAACTGATGTTCTTCGGGACATGATGACGTCGCCATCATCGGGAGACGATGAGCAGATTTCGGTGTTTCAGTACCTTGTTGATTTAAGAGAAAGACTATCTTCAGCGCGCACTATAGCAGAAGAAGCTTCTGGTATCGCTTCGAAAAGAGCAAAAGACTATAAAGATAGAGGTTCCAAACTGAGAATTTTTAAGCCAGGAGACAAGGTTCTGTTGTTGTTACCTACGGACCATAATAAGTTATTGATGACATGGAAAGGCCCTTATGTTATTGAGCGAGTTGTTTCAAAGGTAGATTACGCTATCCACATTGATGGAGCGAGTAAGGTTTTCCATGTTAATATGCTACAGAGATTTTATGAGAGACCACAGTATCTGTGTGCACAGACAAGACCAGAGGAGACTGTCTTCTCTACTGCTTGTACGGGGGTCGTAGACCAGTTGGACTGTGACGTAAGCGACACCGAGGCGCAGGAAGAGTTACAAATTCAATTGCCGGAGTTAACTCCGACACAAGGTTACAGGGACGTTAAAATTAACCCTGACCTTACGAGTTCAAGGAGTAGGGAACTTAAGACCCTGTTAGCGTCATTCCCGGATGTTGTTACGGATTTGCCGGGTCGCACTACGGTGATCCAGCACCAAATAAAGTTGACTTCGGATAAGCCAGTATTTCTTAGACCGTATCCGTTGCCTTTTTCTTCGAGAGATAGAGTCATAAAGGAAGTTGAGTCAATGTTGAAGTTAGATGTGATAGAACCATCAACATCGCCGTATTCATCACCCATCGTCCTCGTGAAAAAACTTGATGGATCGGTGCGGTTCTGTATTGATTTTCGAAGATTGAACACTATTACGGTAGGCGATAGGGAGCCTATTCCGTTTCAGGAGGAATTAATAGCTTCATTGGCCGGGTCCACGTGGTTTTCCAAGATAGATTTAACGAAAGGTTATTGGGAAATCCCGCTTACTGAGGAGTCTAAACAATACACGGCGTTCCAAACGCCCATTGGATTATTCCAATTTAAGGTCATGCCATTTGGGTTGGTAAACGCGCCAGCGACGTTTGCACGATTAATGAGATTAGTGTTGAAGGACATACCTAATGTCGTGTCATTCTTTGACGATATAGCATGCCATACGTCGACATGGTCTGATCATATTCAGACACTAACAGTAATTTTTAAACGATTACGTCATTTTGGGTTAACTGCTAAACCCGCAAAGATGGATTTGGCATGTCCAGAGATAATATTCTTAGGACATATCGTGGGTAGAGGTGTTCAGAGACCGGAAGTAACAAAAATTGACAAGTTAGTAGGGTTGCAAATCCCTAAAACAAAGAAACAAGTCAGAAGCTTAGTGGGAATTTTAAATTATTACAGAAAGTTCATTCCAAATTTTTCCTCCTTGTCATCTTCTCTTACTGACCTTACTAAGAAGGGACAACCCGATAAGGTCCAGTGGACGTCTGAATGTCAGACATCATTTGATAATTTGGTGACAGCATTATCATCGTCACCCATTTTGATATTACCCGATTTTCGATCTAATTTTATCCTCAGAACGGATGCGTCGGACTCTGGTGTCGGCGCTTGTCTTCTACAGGAGAAGAACGAATGTCTCCATCCTGTATGTTATGTCAGTAGGAAGTTATTGCAGAGAGAAAGAAAGTATTCTGTGATAGAGCGTGAGTGTCTTGCCATTGTCTGGTCCGTCCAGAAACTAGGACGTTATCTCATGGGACGAGAATTTTGTATCCAGACAGACCACAAGCCACTGACATTTTTGTCGAAGAATCGTTCGTCCAGCCCACGCTTGTCTAGATGGGCATTGGCTTTGCAGCCGTATACCTTCGTTATTCAACCAATTCCAGGAACCAGCAATCATATCGCCGACTACCTTAGTCGAGCCTAGGGGAAGATTTCAGGAGCTTATACATCGGAGGACAGGAACATTGACAGGATCTGTGTGAATGAGTCGACTTTAAAATATTGACATTATAAATATGATATGAAGAATGGTTGATAGGTTGAAGGGTTTTTGATTCTGTATTAAGTATTGTGATTAGTTAGCTATTCATGATGTGACACATATATGCATATTGCAGGCCATATTGATCCCCATATTTTCCCCTGATTTCGGTATTTTATATACTAGGGGAACTGCTAGGTCAGTTTTTTTAGTGTAGGTATTGCTCACGCTCACTCGTTGACAGTCATCTTGATGCGATTTGAAATTAATTGCATTAATTTTTTTGGGGTGGGGGATGATGTCACGAGTGGAGTGAGTGCAATTAAGGGGATTGCTACAGAGCGGGTGTAGAGTAAGAAGGGCTCACAGGAGACAAGTAAGTTAAGCGTGCTGTTGTGAGTAGTGGGAGGGTCTGAATGAGGCGAAAGCGCGGTATTACTATCACTGCAAGTTAGAAGGTCCGACGGAGCGGACCTGTGAATAAGAGCCCATCGGGCGGACAAAAAGGGAGCAGTCGAGAAGACTAGTGAAAGAGTCTTTCCAGTAATGACTGGTATGTAGAACGTTGATTGATTATTATGATTGATGTAGTATATTATATTCGTCTATTACCATGATGTGAATAAGTATATGTGAGGAATGTGGAAGTCCTTGATATTGGATATAGCAATGTGCGCCATGAGCGATAGATGAAAGTGAGTTCATGGATTTGTAGCGCGAGTGAGTAGTGTGTACTCCGATGGAGGTGTGTTACCGTAAGATGTGTGGTGAGTGAAAGGTGAACTAGTGTGTGTACGCTTCATGGATTGTAAGGAGAGGTGGAGTGAATAGAAATGGTAGGGTATTATACCAATGTAATGTTATTCTTGTAGGTGTCGGGGACGGGCCGCAGAGCCACCTCGATGAGCACAGGGGATAGGCCAGCATAGGGCCGGAGGCCACACATAGGCCAGAAGTGAGGCTGTCAGTGCAGGACAGTAGAGGCACATAAAGTCGTGGCAGTCAGGCCACGGACAGGGACGTAGATATGAGAGTGAATGAGATACTATATTGTTGCCATGTTGATAGGCTAGTGAACTGATACTATGTTGTTGCCATGTTGATGGCTATGGAAATAATAATGTGTTATTGCCCTGCTGAGGTGCGAGGGGAGTGCTAAGGTGTATGACTATAGGAAGGTGATATTGAGAGACTGCGGTGCCAGTAAATTATTAATGTGCTATTAAGACCCTGAGGGGAGAGGCTGAGGCCGAAGTGCCTTTAGGAGTAACTACCGGATTGTGGATCCGAGGGAGAGTGTGTGTGAGAATAAGGCCGTTGTACGGCAGTCATTTCAATAATATAACGTATGTAATTGCGCTATTATATGTATAATTATGTTTAATAAATGTGTGAGTCTGATGGGCTGTTTTGTTAAGTGTTAAACTTGTTTGTTCGTGATTGTCGTCCTGTCATAAACTATTACATCTCCCAGTCTGGGATTTGTGACACTTCTTTCTTGGAACAAACTATTTCTAGTAACTACACTGTGTTGGGAGCAATACCTTAAGTAACAAAGCAAATAACAAATAAATTTGGAGTATCGAAAGTTTATTTTCCTTATCCAGGATAACCAATCTGTCGCAGGTTGGAGAGTACAAGAAATGTACGCCTGAAATTCAGATTTTAGAGATGTCTAAACTCGACATAGTCGATCAACATTGCTGCGTCATCTCCATGCCATGTTGGTAGCCAGCTGTTGTGACCACTCCAGAAGTCGACATCAGCCTTGGGTGAGCTGTTTCTCCACGGTTTCTGGACACCGTAATTCAAGTTGTCAGGGAAAAACCCGCTGGTCCCACCCACAGCAACATTCAGTATCATATAGAACTGAAACAGACGGATGAATACACTTCCGCTTTTATTCAAATGAATTACATGTACAGTTCAACCTCTAACAAATGATTTAGGCTTCACCCTTTATTCAAATGGATTATACTGGTCTTTATTCAAATAAGTTATAATGTAGGACTTTATGCAAGTGAAGTTTACTTCAGCAGTGGTTCTACGCGAACATAAAGTAATTAAAATGCATTACACTTCAACTACAATTTAAATGAATGATCGATACTTCAACTGTGAGGCAAATGATCTTCAACCACTAGTTCTTCCGCGTCCACTGTGGTCACAGTACTATTAAATACCTACTCGGTGCAGGTTACTGTGATCAAGGATATACCTATGTTATTTATTTCATTGCTCTTGCTATATCCGGGTTATATGCTTGGTGTTCCTCTCCTGTTTTGTTACATTGCTACTCTATAATGTTTAATTTTCCTCCATGAACATTGGAAGTGTTTTGTTTCCGGCTAGTGGTGTGTTGTTGTTGTTGTTGTTTTCTGGACGTAGCCCCATTTTTCTGTCTCTTTAAAAAAGATGTGCATCAGATTTCTACATATAAATAGGTTGACGTAACTACAAGGAAAAGATAAACAAATGTTATAAGAACAAGTCGTGAATTAACACAACGGTGTCCAGACTCACTTCCTGATCAAAGGGTGCCATGTACGCTCCATTAGACCAGAGGTTGCTCCCACCAAAACCTCCAAACTGCCAGAAGCCACCGCCCCCAGGGTTTATGTACATAATCTGTTGATTGTCCACGAATGTGCTGGACAGGACAGTTTGGAAGAAAAATTTAAAATGCAGTCATTGAAGGTGGCACTGGAAAACAAGCTGAAGATCGCTTGAAGTTCACTGAAACTGTATAAGGCCCCGTGGATACAATGATCAATTTGCCCCAATGGAATCTTGTGAAATAAACATTAACTTTTTGTATAATGCAGAACGACTACTACCTCCTTACAGGCCATCCATACTTTTGGCTTAACCTTCACCTCCTTGTTTGAACGTATGGCCATTTAAATGGGGAGTGCCCATGAAGAGACTGAGGTTTCCAAAATTTAAGTGGCACTTTGCTTGGACTGTTTCACTCTTTCATTATATAAATACCCTATGGTCCAATTTTATATAATCTTATAACTTTTCCTTAAAAAAGAAAAGAATAAACAAAATCCATATTTTGATTTTCATTGCCATAACTGAAACGGACACCCCCAATACCGCCCTCCCCCACCCCCCATGTACTCATTTAATACGTTGAGACATCCTCCCCGACGGTACCCCAACAAACGGTACGTCGTAGACAGCCATATGTTAGCTGAACTCGAGTTGGTGACAAATGTCACTGATGCCTAAACCTACGACACGTTTGGTACTGTGTCAGTGATGTGACTAAGGTAGGGCACTTGGGATATGTTCAATGGGTGCCAAAGTTAGGGAGGGGGCACCATACATGTACGATTTTTAAAGATTGTGTTTGTTGTAAAGGCGCCATTTTATTATGCCCTTGGTGCCAACAATCTTCATTGCACCCGCTCTTTATCACAGGTATCGATCTTATTAAAAAATCTATTGTCCTTCACATTCCTGATGGTTGAACAGACAGAAATAAGAAAACCCACACAAGATGGTCAGGTGTCCATTCCAGTCTCCAGGTGTGGAAATTGTCGTGCCAGGAGCCAGTTTTCCTGCAGGAATTATACATCATTCAAATGTTAATCATGATTGCGACAGTCCTACTCGTACCTATATCTACACAAACAAAAAGGTGCCCTGCAACATGCAAAAATCCACGAAACAAATATAACTGAAAAAGAAAAACAGAAATACTCGTTGACTGAAAGTTAAGACTCACCAACTTAGCCAGAACTTCATCTGTGTGTCAAACTGTCAGACATGATAATAGTGAGCTGGCAATATTTTGGCACATTTTCAACAAATGTCAAAAGAAGTCTGATTCTCTAAAGCCTTGAGACACACCATCTCCCCATCCCACCTCCAGTCATGACAGGAATTTTTGCCTTTTTAAAATCTCATTTTTATGAGACAGACTCACACATAAGACTATGCAGTTGCTGGCATCTACTGGTGGTCCCTTGCGTTAATTTTTGTACCTTTCATAAAGACAAATGCCACGTTTAATCTCCTCTTTTGTCAGTTCTTTTGTGTGTGTGTGTTTTCTTTAAATACAACAGTCAAAGGGCTCTTCAATGCCTTGACGTAAATTAACTAAGATCTCTTTGGGATATCATTATGGCGTGGACTCTATTTGTCTTCTTGTAAAATCAGTGCCACAATTTTGATACAGCATAAATTACATGCTTAGACATTTTTGTGTGTATACGATGGTTTGATAATATCTTTACTTTTCGCCGTGTGTCTTCATGAAACGATTCTGATCAGCAGATGGTCCCCAGTGGAGAGTACTGGTCACTGTGCCCACACCAATATCACCATTGTTGCCTGGAAACACAAAGATCACAACATCCATTACTTAACGCACATGCTGTCTTTGTGACATTCAGCTTTATTTTTTGTCAGAGCAGAGTCTACGTCCTAGCTTCAAAATAACGCATCTATGATTTTTCACTCATTGTCTGAAGGTCGAGTTTACTTATAGGTTTTACCATGTCGTGTTCTCGCGTTTATCTTTATCCATAACATTATACTATACTTTCACCTATCACTAACATCACCATAATCGTTACCATTATTAACACCAATTCACTGCCATCACAACTGCACTTTCAGCATTACCTGTTCATACAAATGCCCAAGACACGGTTAAAACCTTCACTATTACCATCGTCACAACGACACAACTACTAAAACCACTACCACCACTACCACAACCACCAGCACTGCAACCATCACCACTACTATCACCACCACACTACCACCACCACCACCACCATAACCACCACCACAGCAACCATCACCAATACTACCACCATTACCATCACTACCACCACCACCAACAACAACAACAGCAACAGCAGAACTACCAGAGACATTGCCATGCAGTAACACTGTACCTCTAGATTCCATGATATCAATCTCTCCAGACCTCGGCCAGGTTCCATAAACGTTATTACGTGGCAACATCCAGATAGCTGTAGAGTTGGAAAAATACCATAATTATTATTATAAACCACGAAATGCGGGCAAAACATTTTATTTTAAGGGAAGGAACCCAAGAAAGTGGCCAAAATTTGGAGAGGGGAGAGTTGCTGCCCCTAAAATCAAACATGCACCCAGATCTCCTCCTTTCTTCTTCTACCTCTCCACCATCCCTTCTTGGTACCTACCACTACAATGCCGGACCAAACTGATAAAGCTGGCAGAGCACACATAAGACAGGGCAACAAACAGGCAGAAGAAAACTCTAGAATAGAGAATCTGTAGAAAAAAATCATTGCTCAAAACAAAAACAAAAATTAGAAAACAGTTTGCAGTTGCAGCTTCAAGGTATATATGGCGAACTCAAGTTTCTCATACCCAGATGTGTACATCCATGATTCCATCAGGTGTGTGATGCGAAATGTTTAGCTTTTGGCAGGGGCAATTTTTTCCATTATAATTCCAGAAATTTTAATTCAACAAACATAATTAAAATAAGAGAAACTTCTGAATATTTCTGAGCATCAGGTTATCTTTTTTGTCCTCACGTTTAAAGAATCAGTAAGTTCAGTGAGTCCCTCATACACAGAAATTAAAATACATATCAATCCCAATATTACAAATTGTTCATTTATTGCCCCTTTTGCCATTTATAAATCCGGCCGTGGAGACAGCGAGTCGACAGTACTCTAACAGGCAGGATCTTTCCGCTCTGGTTAAGGACCATTTGTGCAACTATACGTCTTAGAACTGTGAGTAACCCATACCTGGCCAGATCCAGTCTCCTTTAGGAATCTTGGCCCGTACCTCTACAACGCCGTACTTCATGGTGGGTACACTCGTCAGTTTTCCCGACATCACAGGAGGCAGGATTCCGTACTTTCCCTCTCTGAAGCAGCCGTAGTTGGCAGGCTGAGTGCAGGTGCCAAACAGAGCTGATAAAAAATAATTGTCATTGTTTAAACAGTTTGTCGGACACCCTGTCTCTCTCTCTCCCTCTCTCTTTCCCCATCCCCAGCTCTCTTTCTCTGTGTGTGTGTGTGTCCATGTTTAATTGCATGGCAAATGCAGGCTTTCGCCTACTGAGTCAGTGCGGGAGTGCTATTAATTCTTCAAATTCTCTTGGAATTGTCAAAGATAACTTAAATTAATTTTGGATTTGGCTTAGTTACAAAGAAGATTTATTAAAATTGTTTTGGTTTCCGCAACCAGCAAGCTCAATAACTGACGGCATCGAGCATCCTTCTTGTCCAAACTGTGTAATCTCTGAAACTGTATATATATAAGTAAGTCACTGCTTTGAGCTTTTTGGGGTCGGTTTGGATTTGGGCGGTTCTGTCAAGTCTGTGTACACTGAGCTTTAACGATCTAGCAATATCAAGTTATAGACATAAAAAAAAAAAAAAACCCACACGCACACAACATGGTGTAGTAAGGTTAGCAAGCCCGACCATCTCTGGAATGAGCTTTAAATCATATCAGATTGGGACAAAGCGGTGGCCGCTACCTCTAATGCCATCAATGTCTTTTTATTCCTCCCGTTTTTTGTAGTTGTTGTTGTTTTTTTCAGCGCAATTTTGGCCAGTGGAAAATCCCAAGAGCATAAGGGCAAAAACTAAGCGTGGTGGCACACCGAGTCAGATCTACTTTACGTCCGTTTTAGTGTGAGAGATGTACTCTACGGAGTTATGATATTATGATCTTGCGCGCTGGAAATACGGGAACGTGACTGTCTCACTAGCTCGGGCATATCAAAACTGTCCTGTCACCGGCTTTAAGTAGTGCTACAAATTTCCATTGCGAGTGAGGGCATTCCTGGGATCATTTGTATATGCCTGGAACTCTCCATCCTGGACACAAAGATAAATTGAAGGATGAAACAAATTAATGGGGATAAAAATCTGAAGTAAACAATAGAGAGGCAATGCTATTACGACAGGCAAACAACGTTACATTTTATCACAATTTAGACGATGCTGGAAACCTTGACGGTGACAACATGGAAAGGTAATAATCCATCACTGCCATCAACATGATCATCTTCCTTTTCATTAGCGTTATATGGCGGAGAGAGATAAAGAGAGAGAGAGAGAGAGAGAGAAGGAGATAGAGATAGAGAGAGGGAGACAGATAGAGAGAGATAGAGAGAGTTAGAGCGAGAGAGAAGGGGAGAGAGAGATGGGGAGACAGAGAGAGCGATAGAGGGAGAGATAGAGATAGAGAGAGATAGAGAGATAGATAGAGAGAGAGAGAGAGAGAGAGAGAGAGACCTCGCGCACTAAGCCAAAGCAGACATGACATAGCGGGCCACCAGCTTGAAGGCAGAATCAGTATTTTGGTACTCAGTGATGACAAAGTGTCTGTACCACGTCCAGCTGTACATTTCAAAAGAACTGGTGTCAATGAAATTTTATTTCGTCAGTGTTTACTGGCAGGAGTTAGATCGTCATAAATGTGTTTAAGTCTTTATTTTCGGAGGTTCGCGGCCATTGGCATTTACACCTCACTTTTCTTGTTCTGAGATCGACATAAATATCTTGTACTCTGTGAAATAGAATGGCTATGGAAACACAAAATACCCCACTAAGGGATAAAAGAAAATTCTTTAATTATATAAATTTGCCACCTCTTACCTTTCAGGTCCATGGTGCCATGGTATAAGGAATTTTCGTCAAACCTGGGGTCATCGGTTGTAGGGGTCTGTGGAAAATAGAAAAAACGTACACATTCAGAGTACATGTGGAAATCGTGTCCTTTTTTCTGCCATGGATAAAACACAAATATAATTTGATTTCTCGTCCTTTACAGATTTGCTATTCTGCATCGCTCGACACCAGAAACAGAAGACACAGAACGACTTCTGCTTCAGCAACGTCAACAACCCCGTCCCCCTCCCGTCCTGACTGTTCGAGCCATTGCAAGTCAGGACTGGGTCTGCAGCGTCACCTAAGAGCTAGCTTTGCAGAGACCAAATCATGTCCAGCATCGAGAGGCAAAAGTGTCAGTTTGATGTTTACAACATCAGCTGATGGACCGATTTTCTACTAGAAATAACCAGATATTAATAGTCTTCATGTGACCGATGTTGGAAATCGTTTCATTCACCCATTAAACAAAGAATTGAGGAGCTTTTGAATACCCAAGGAGTCATCGGCGAGTTTATTGTTATTGTTGTTGCTTTTCGTGTTCTTGTTTCCTTAGCTCTTACCTGGACCACACAGAAAAGTTTTCACCAGCAGTAGATTATAACAGTGTTGTCTTAGTTTGGGCGGCTTTCATTCAGAACATGCTTTTTGTTTTTACAACTTTCCACCCGAAGCTGGTTTCTTCATGTTTTTAAAAGTGCACTTCGTGTTCTTTCATTCCGACAAAATTCTATCTTTCTTACTCCCTGAGTTTCTAAATTTTCTGTTCTCATTATCTTTTGTTCCCTTGCCTTGCAGTTACAATGTGTATAAAAATCTGATCTTAAAAAACAAATCGACATTTCAGTGTCGCTAAATCTGAACAGACATGATATTAGATACAGCCAATATCCAAGCAGTTATAATGTGCCCCCCCCCCCCCCCCCCCAGTATATTTCGTAATACGACACACTTTTGCATAGGAACAAATGGCGAGAACGCTATTCGTTAAGCTCCCAAAGAATGAAAATAATTATAAGAAGCTGAAAAGGCCTTCCGTCACTAAGATCTTTCGTCATATGGAGCAACTGAAACAATCTATATAAAAAAACAGCAAGGAAAAAAAATTCACTGCTGCAAGGGAGAAATGCCCAAACCTGAAAAAAATTACATGTGAAAGATAATTCTTTTTGCTACTATGTCTATTCCTTTGACATGAAAGCGAAGTATCGTAATTTTGGAATAAATGAAAATAGGCCTGAAAACGTCGAATATTGCTTTCTCCTCAACAATGATGGCTTCCCTCCTGCCTTTGTTTTGTTTCGTCTTTAGTACCGTGCATGTCATACAAAACAACCATATCAAGCTTGGTGAGCAATGTCCTGGCGCGCATGAGTTCTGAAGCAGGACTGCAGATTACTACTTTTATTGTAAGAGAGAGAGAGAGAGAGAGAGTACGTCATCGAATTATGCTTTCTCCTCAACAATGGTTGCCTCCCTCCTGCATTTGTTTTGTTTCGACTTTAAACTTCCGATTGCGTTTCAAAGTGTGAAGGCATGACTTTCTGGGTCATGCGGGTGTTGCTGTGCTAATTGTGAGTTGTTTTCTTCCTAAATCTACATAATCTGTGTGCTGATTGTGCGTGTTGTTTGCAACCCGTTCTTTGAATGGGCCCTTACACTAGTACTTGAAAAAAAAAAAATGACTAAACGGATAAATGAACATAAACCGTCCACTTCGATATTGCAAGACTTCCTCCCCCTTATTGCCAAACAGCCAGATACAGAAACATGCTAAATAAAATGATTCTCTTGAAGCATATAAATTTGAAAATGTCTTGTCTGGCTCACAGATTGCTCCTGTTGGAGATACCTTAACCTAGTGTATTATTCCTCTTCAAAGGTAGGAGGAGAGTAAAAATGACTGGCTTGTCAACTCAGAACGATGACAACTATTTTTACTGCTCAGTTGGGTCACTAGAAAAAAAATATAGATCTACGCTAATAAGTTGACTCACCGGCTTTATGTACAAGTTCCCATTACGAGTGAAGACATTCCTGGGATCATTTGTATACACCTGGAACTCTCCATTCTGGACACAAAGATAAAGGATAAAACATATCAATGGGAAAAACCTGAAATAAACAATGGACAGGCAATACTATTACGACCATTAAACAACAGTACGTTTTAATGCAATCTAGACGATGCTGGAAACGTCGACGGTGCCAACATGGAAAGGTAATAATCCATCACTACCATCAACATGATCATCTTCCTATTTATTAGCGTTATATCCTTGGCCATAGTTTTAGATTTTCATCACAAATTAACCTGTCTTAATGCTCTAAACTCACCCATTCTTCCAACTTTACTAAATGTTTAGTCATCCTTTATCTGTTTTCTTATCTTTCATTTTTTCCTACCTTTGTCAAAGCCACTGTAAGTACTAAAGATAGAGGAGTGTTCAACTGCATCATATCAGACTAACCCATAACAGTTACAATATCCCAAATAGTCATGCCCACTGGTACTTTAAAGCATAATTGGTTTGTTCCACTTGACGTGACACAACTTGGGCTGCTGTGAAATGTTCAGTTTTATTTAGTTCTTCATCGGAAGTTCCAAGGTTATATATTTCGTTCCCCAAACAGTTCCAATTTTTCTTTTTAGACGACAGCCAACCTTTGCCAGTGGGCATGCTGAATCATGGAATATGTGCACACCACCATACCATGTAAAAACTACCTGCTAAAATAAAAACAGATTCAAAGATTTTGGGCCGAGCAGTACAATGCCATGCTAACTTTCTGTCTTTTACACTATACAGCATATATAGTGTTGCTGTCACTATTATGTTCATACAGTCATACTCGGCTGTCTACCTATCTCCACAAGACTGCCACAACCTACTTACAAAACCACCATAGGCAGAGACTTCGTAGTTCCAGTTGCCACTGTTGAAACTGTTGAAATCATCTCTAAAGAATGTTGCACCACGAATACGTCTTGATGGCAAACGTGCTACAGGTCTGGTCTCTCCTGCAGGAAGACAAGCGGGCGAGAAATTCCAAATTTATAATACAGTCAATTTAAAGCAAATGAAGTACAAGTTCATAGATTCATGTGTCTCGCTTTGAGTCCATACGCCGTTGAAACACACTCGATATAATATTATAGCCTATCTTTCAGATATCAGTATCGTTTTTGTTTTCTGTTACTAAATGCACTTGTTAAGCTTAAGGGATACATGTTTTTCACAACAGAGTCAAGTGAAGTCTGCCATAAGCACCAGTGTCCCAGTGTTTCCTGTTTCAGGTCCAACAAACAAAACAGTAGTATATTTTCTTTTTGTGCTTACTGGGCCTAATTCATTCTATCAATCTTAAATTCACAACCGGCTTCTTCACACAACTCAACACATGCATAAAGATTTACAAAACGAACAAATGAGACGGAGGGGTGAGGAATGGAACAAACTAAACTGGAAGACTAAACGAAACGCACAAAGACAGAAAGAAAGAAAGAAGGAAAGAAAGAATAAGAAGGGGAAGGAGAGACTGACGAAGCGATATGAGAAGAAGATAAGAAATAGAAGACAGCAGAGAGATGAAGCAGGATAAGATCTGAAGGCCAAAGACAGACTACACTCCTGAATACAATATCAATTGACATTCTGCGCTGTGATTTTTTTAGTAAGTTTGCCACCCACCCACTATCAGAGAACTTCGGTCTGTAGTCATGCGCAGATTGCCATTCACGTCATACACTTCGGCATTGGCATACACAACATCTGGAGGATCGATGTTGACGTCATCTGACCTGTACTGCCAACCTTCACCTTGGGATTAAAATAGTATAAGAATCATGTGACATTCATTTTTCTACATTTTCAGCAGTGTCACGGCTTCTGTCAATTAATCACGACAGGTAGTAAGACATTGGCTGAAGGTATAGAGCTCTGTGAAATGGGCATTAGCTTAGCATAAATCACCCGATGTTAATCTGTCCTGCACAGACGACAGTGAAATTTAACACTTTAACAGCCGCGATGTTCCGTTACGTAATTTTCTCGTGTTTTTTTTTCATGTATATTTTTGCTGTTTCAAAGTAAGGACAGCATCAGCATCACTAATACATAATTATTTCATAACACAATAAAAAAAATTTTTTAATGCACTTGAAAACTACATCATTACGACTGTAGTAAATGATTTAGAACAAATTTTATGGAATTGAAGTGGTTAGTTCTATACTATGCCAAATCTACCTCGGACTGGAAATCAAAATGTAAAATTGTACAAAAAGATTAGCGAGTATACTATCTTCTCTGCAAAGCACATTCATCCAGGATTGTTGTTATCCAAGCATGACATCTTAACTCATTCTCTGCGGTAAGCCGAAATTTCGGCCCGTGGACTTACACTTCACTCCGGAAGTCAAATATTCGGCTCGAGTGGACACTGATTTTTCCAGCAATAATATCTAAGCCAATTTCTCGAAATATTGAATTCCATCCTGGTTCATTGATTTTCCTTTACTTTAATGTCTAATGTATTATGTCTTGTGTTTATACTGAGTGAAAGAAAAAACACCTTTGACCTACTCCTAAATTTCAAACTGGATAGTGCTGAGAGTCCCGTCCACACCCACAAAAGTTACAGTAGGGAATGAATTGAAAGAGCTGAAGTTTTCAGAATGCAAGCGTACATGAGGGACACGCTTTGCTCAATATCTCAGGTTTAGCTTTTTGTGACACAAAAACCACAAAGAACTAAGCCCTTCCGTTCATAGTAAAAAGTCCGTTATTATCATTTCTTTAGTAGACAATACTAGAATGAGGCACTTTTCCTGAAACAAAGGTTTACCAATTCAGGTGACATTAGTTAATGTATGGATACTTACTTGTCCTCACTCCTCGACCCTTGTGGGCCACTTCCTTGACCTTGTAGTTGAAGACCACGCTGCCGGCGCCTCGTTCGAACACTTGAACAAAGTTCATAATAATAATCACATTAATCCATTCTTCAGAATTTCAGTGATTGTTAGTGCATTAGGATGAAACACTTAATTCCTAATACTTCTATGAAGTGCGCAGTGAATTTAGGAACATTCAGCATTATGAGGGTAAAAACTCAGGATTTCTTCATACTTTATTTGTTGTTTTTTTCTTCCCAAAAGTCTGTCACAGAACAAACATCAGATATTGGCAGCAATTATTTTCTCCACACACCATAATATGACGTTGACACTGGTGGTGTTTTAAATCTGAACTGTTAGGGACGTCCACGTCGATACCCATGCATAGTGATGCCAGGTAGCTAATGACATCAATATAGAACAGAAGTCAGTAGTTGGGATGATCACTATGGCTAAAATACTTACAAGGCAAAGTAAAGATTAGGGTTGGTGGGTCATATCCAATGGTCACATCTAGAGCCAGGGCACCATGCAGGGCAGCAAGCATCAATAGCAGCAAACGCACCATCATGTCTAGGTGTAACAAAACAGACTGACTTTAAAAACTTCTGTCTCAACTTTTATAATAGCTGTCCTGGTGTTAACATGTTATACACATCCTGAACTAAACTTTCTGAGAGTCATGCTCGCTTAACACGATGTCCTTTTCCACACTACACAAAGTCCTCACAATCATGCCTCAAAATAGTCGTGACTCACCTGCAGTTATTAACCTTTTAAGTGATTGCTAATAAATTGTGCCACGATAAAATGCCACAAGAGCGGCCTTTGTTTGTAGCATGTGACACGGCTGTTTTAGTTCAAAGGAGTGGCAATGATTTCACTTCTCTCTCTTGGTTGAATTTTGGCATTTGACACGGATCTTTCAACAGGTTGTGCACAAAACACATTTTTTTGTGTAAGAACCATTTTTGATACGTAATAATTTGAAAAAATATTTTTTTTACCCTGTTAAAAAGCATCTTTCATCATGATGATAACTTTGCTTTGATAGTAAACATTTTTACTGTGATAATGAGCAATTTTTGTCAGCCGTTTCAACAAAAATGTGTTTTTCACCTTGTTAATAAACATTTTTTTCTACAATGACAAAAAGTATTTGCCGTATAGATGTACCTGGAGCTACCAAGGCTGGGCACAGTAGGTGAAAGTTTCATGAGTAGGCCTAAATAGCTAGAATATTTATGACAATATTATGTACATTGTCGAATTAAATGTATATATACTAGGCAACCCCGACAAGATAAATCTTGCAAAACTTCCCTGTATCACATCCAGCTGTAGGCCTATATCTAGATCTAGATCGCATTCACAACGGCACCTAGGTTTGATGCAAAGACTAAAAAAATTGTTATCCCCTTCCTAACCAGCTGGAAGATGCAAGTAGGATTTTGAGCTAAATAATACTTACTGGTTGCAGCGATAACGTCTATAAACTGTTTAAACATTTCACGATGAATTGTTTACAATATTGATATTTTGTACTCATAGGAACATTAATATGGTCATACCAGGTAATCTTTCCTCTGCAAGGTAGGTCATAGTGACATCATCGTCAAATCGTGATATATTTCATCTGATGCATATTTGACATGGTAATTATCCTCTGAAACACATTCTCGTGACATGTGCGTCATACAATTATTTACAATTGAATGCATGTTTGTGCCCACTGTTCCGATCTGCTAATTAAGGTTAGAGACAAAGATCTTTGGTTAGAGATGTGCAGAGAAGGGTTGCTAGCTACGGAGCCGACGATGAAAGTAAACTGATATCTCTATTCATGCTTCCCCGGTCACACCCACCGTTTTGGGGGGGGGGGGGGTGGGGGGGGGAACTTTCAAGTTTTATGCATACTTTGAATGTAAATAATTTTGTGTCTAATAATGCTACACGCATGTAACCACGAGTGATATGAAACGTACACCTCGTCTACAGAATAATCATTCAAAAAAGTCATAAGCATTTTGAGGTGATTGTATTAACAGGCTAAAGTGCCCGCTCTAAGAAACGGTACTATAGGCATATTTTGACAATTAATCCGGGCAGGTCTAGATGAGGTTCTTGCCAAGTGATAAACCTAACTCCGCCCTCAGCTCCCCCACCCCCCTCCTCCAGGCCAATTTCTCCTATCCATCCCATCTTTCTCCACCCCCCCCCCATCTCCCTTCTCTCCCTCCCCTCTCTATCCCCCCTTTGTCCTCAACACCCACCCTTCTTGTCCATTTCCCCTTCCCTCCCTCTCTCTCCGTGACAAATGCACTTATGCCAGATGTGCTCATAGTTTCCCCAAGCTTAGGAGACTTGACAAAGCTGCAACAGTAACTTCATGAAACAACCTGAACACATTTTATACTTCGTTCAACAATCATTATTCGTGCGCTACTCAACACACACTGACAGTGGCACAGGCTGCTTGAGCCCAAGTCTAGATCTAGATCTAGGTCACGTTAATAACGGAACTTAGATTCAGTGCAAATACTTACTAATAAACTTATTTTCACACGATGGATCCGTACAAAACACATGGATGTGATGTTTCAAGTTGATTTTCGACCAACACGTTTGGCGTAGTCGCGAAGTTTTAACTGCTTACAGGTTCACCCTCTAGCTCAATTATAGTAAGATTTAACATTGAGATTTACTAAACGTATATTATACATAGAGTTCCACTTTTACGTGCACACCGCAAATGAGTCAATTGTCGCTAGCCACTGAACGGAGGCCTACGATGCCATTTTGTCTTGGGCAAAAAAAATTTTTTTAATTAAAAAACATGTCCTGCCACCTAAATTGAACGTTTTCGAACTCGTACTAGTATACTCAGTCTGGAATATTGAAACCTTTAGTAGTGACACTAAGAGGTGAATGCGAGCCAATAAGCTCGAACTAAAAGACTCCAAAAACAGAAATTACTCTTTGGGAGCAATACAACAAAGAAATGGTACTAAATTAGACTACCTGAATATGGGTGTCTCAAGAGTCAAAGTTGAAAACGCAGGAGCAGTGACAAATTTAGGTGCCCGTTTTGATTCTGATCTCTCGATGCTAACTCATGTTACTCAAAGCTGATCATTTCCTTCTCAGAACTATATTGAAAGTAAGAAATTAGATAAATCAAAACACGGCAAAATTCGTGTTATGCATTTCTTACCCGCAGACTTGATTATTGCAACTCATTGTTATTTGAAATTTCAAAATGTATTCTAAATCATTTTTAGAAAATTAAAAAAAAAAAAAGATCAATCAGATTAATAACAATTTCGCTTCCATCATCACACATTCTCCTAATTCTTAACTCACACCATTGGCTACCGATTAAGGAAAGAACAGGCTTCACGATTTTATGCTTTATTATTAAACGTTTAAACGGGATTGCCCCAGAATATCTTTCAGGGCCATGGAATTATACCAGCCATCACGCACTTTAAGATCAGTGGACGTGAAACTCCTTGAGACATCCTCAGTCCACTTGTCGCTATGCGAAAAGGCGTATTCTACTGGTGAGTTTAAATTGTAGAACAAACTTGGCGTTGACACTAGGACAAGTGAGAACATCTTTCTTAATGTGTGTTAGTGGGAGCATGATAGATTGATTTTATGTTAATCCTCTCTTAATTTTAGTTCAGCGCCTTAGAGCACGTCAGTTTTTGTGGATTTGAGTGCTATATTAGCTCATTATTATGATTACAAGTACCTGCTGGGCAATTCGTTTATGAAAAGCAACAATGGAAGAATAAATGTTCAATTTTTGTCCAGACAAAATGCCGCCTATTCATGGAGTTGTGATCTTGTAAAATGTGACGTGATCTCATGGTAGGGCATTGATATACTGTTCCATTTTAAGTCCCTCACATTGCAAAAGAGATTGATGTACCAGAAAAACCCTAATGATACGAGCAGGATTACAAACGCCTATCGAAAGAACAAATAGATGTTTATGATGACAATCTTACTGTCTCGTAGACTATTGATATGTTTCATTTACGTTCGCAAAATTGAGATGCAACTCGCTATGCATTATTCCATCTCCATTTTGCGTAAAAGTAATTTACTTTAAACAATTGAAGAAGAGCACGTTCTGTGAGGTCAAGATATTGACAAATGTTTTTTCTTAAATACATTTCTCTCCCTTCAAAGACACTATGCTTTACTGTAATAGTCTTGCCTATGGTTATCATATTTTATGCTTGATAACTATTTTAAAGAATATATAATTTGTAATAATTTCAACGATGTCGTAGCAGATCTCAGTGGTTAAAAAGCCCAGAAAAAAAAAGGGCAGTGGATTTTAGCAAAAAATATTTGCAATAGGATATTATTTTGTCCTCAACGTGTGGCCGGTTTCCGAAAAAGGAGTATGTTGCCATGCCACTAACGGTGAGGTGATGTGGTCATTTAATCTAAACTCATTCTCAATCTTTGACCACATAGTGCATATAGACTATCCGAACATATCGAGAGCCGCATAGTAGACTATCATAACTCGAACGTTTGTTTCAAACATCGAGATAATTCGGCATGACTATAGCCCCTGACAACCCACAGGTTGTGTTGTGTTATAAATTGAGGGTTAAATTCTGAAAACTTAGGGTTAAATAACTTATTTTCAAATATCGTAACTATCAAGTCTGTTAGAGAATGTTATTCATTTACTTGCTTCTCCTGAAAATTCGTAGAAACAGAGATGCGATAGTTCACCACGCGCCTAGCGATACAAACAACTTTACTCTGTGACGTCGAGTGAACTACTCACAGTCTGTCCTAAAAAAACACGTGTACCGTTACACTTTTGTGTTTGTTTGTTTGTTCCAGAATGAACTCCCATAAAACAGCACACACTACCTACCAGTCGAGCAGCCTGACTCCAGTGTGGCAGTATTGGTGTGTGCGTACTCAAGCTGTACCTTGACCTCAGGGTAAAAGCTTATCTAAGTGTACAAACTTACTTTCGCCCTCTCCAAATTTATACGTCAACTAGTTTGCCTGCAAGTTTCAGCCTATCACCCTGCACTGAAAGTTTCAGACACCAGAATACTTTAATATCATGGCAGAAAAGGATAAAACATCATAACCGCTTTAATTTAGGGATATAAACATCTGATTTAGAACCCGACGTATCGGTGTTGAAGAATAGTCTTATCATTTACTGAAAGTACTACCACTATCATTTTTATTCGAAACCTAAGAAACGTTGGACTTTCCATTATTATTAGTACATAGTACATGTAATGTTAGTTATCAGTATTGCATGCTATACTCTACAAGCTCCACAGACTAGCATTTTTCACCTCTCTCTCTCTTTACAAAGATCCCTGAATGTTTTGCTTCTTGTTGTATGTGTGTGGGGGGGGCGGGGGCGGGGGGGGGGGGGGAGAGTAGGGGTGGTCTGTTTTAGAGAACGTTAGACGGGCAAACAATTTCTCCGAGCACAACATGCTTCTCAGGAAAGCAAAGCCGTGACCATCTCTCTGGAAAAACCTCACTCACTCTTGGTACAGGGTACAGGGTCCTGGATTGTTTTTGTTTTTTTTTTCTTCTTTTTCTTTTGTGCACGTGTGCCTGTGTGTGTGCAAGGAGGGAGGGAGGGAGTCTTTTTTGAGAGAGTAAGAAGGGCAAAGTTTCTTTGACGACGACGTGGTTTCTGAGAAAAGCAAAACCGTGCACCAGATGTTAACTACAATTTGGCTCAAACAAAACAAACCAATCTGGTTTTATTTGCCTGTAGTTTCCCCTCTTGTGTGTAAATTAACCCTGGGGATGGCACTGGGGACGTTTCTCAAAGAGAAAATGCTTAAACTGCGTTGTGGAAAGGAACCAAAATTAAAAAAAAAAAAGTAAGATCACAGTTCGGGACTTGAGATAAAGCTTTTAATACCTTTAATCAAACTGAACATTTGATTTCATCTTCTGAGATAAGAAAGAAGTCTAACGGTTGACAAAAGCGAGACCCGCGGATGAATCCGGTTTGTCCCCTTATGAGGAGGCAAATCCTGTTTTGTTTGTTGCAGATAATTAATTAGACATGGTGTGTGTAAGTAGGGTCGTTTGCAGTAATGCAGATTATAAATATGAATACAATTATCTGTCTGTCTTAGAGTACGGAATGAAGCGCTGTATAATTAGTGCTATCTGTCTATCTGTCTATCTATCTATCTATCTATCTATCTATCTATCTATCTATCTATCTATCTATCTATCTATCTATCTATCTATCTGTGTGTGTGTCTATTTAGTATTTGCCTGTCTGCCTGTCTGTGTGTGTGTCTGTCTCCGTCTTAGTGTCTATCTGTCTGTCTATTTACTCATGTAGGGATCTTCAACTATTCCTTCAGCTTTCTGAATCCATTAAAGTGAGATGACACTGACATATCGGCACGATTACGTGTAGGTCTGTGTGTTTCCTTTCAATATTGTGACGATGTCGAATTTTATGGATGTCCAGCTTTACTATCCAGTGGTGCTCGGCAACAACAAAGGACCCAAGATTTTTGTTTTTCACCTTGACCCGACACTGCGAGAAACATATTGGCCCCAACCCACCGACCTGAATATCAAACTCTATGGTGCTCTGCCAGAACTGCAGAAAACCGTAGATTTTATTAAAAGAACAAATCTGCAGATTTAGATTGGTGAACGAAAGAAGAAGAAGACCCGACAGGCTGTTCTGCATGCAAGATGTGATTCTTCACCAGGAGGGAAAAACAGATTTCGAAGGCTGGAGTGGGGTAATGGGTTGGGGGATAGGGCTGATACTGATACCTGGGAAGTTAAATAATTCTAAATACAAATATAATAATGTGCTGTGCTGTGCTGTGTTGTGTTGTGTTGTGTTGTAAAAGTACAGAGTCTAGTTTTAAGTTCCTTACGGCAGATTACGTAAGGTAATTTCCAATGGTGTTCAGCTCAATCGCCATTGCTTGGTTTTATAGATCCGGGTTGCCCCAGCATTGTTGCTAAGTCTATGAATCGAAACCAGCAAACTAATGTCCTTAATAAAGCTAAATATGCAAAGTAAAAGAGAGAAATATTCTTGTATAAAACTGCCAGTAGGAGGAAGTAAAGCCATGAATGTGAGGAAAACCCGTTTTAAAAGGTTAAGAAACCATTTCGCTAGAATGGCACCAGGTTTAACTGTTTCCAAATACTGTAACTGACATCCCTGTATAAGGCAGGACGTTGCCGGCGCGCTAGAGTCGTGGTTGCTGGGTACTGTATAGTGAGATAGTAATGTTGATGATGATAATGATGGCGCTAGGATAAGACCGCAGTTTCTGTAGTTATAATGATGTAACTGATGACCTAGGGGGAGTGGTGGTGCTGATGGTACCAGTCATGAACGTACACTATCACTTCATAAAAAGTGAACATTACTATGCGTGAGGTAGTCAGGTTTGGCAAAGAGGAGACAGGTTCTTCAATGTAATGCCAGTTTTCCCCTACATATTCACACCCGTAGAGCTTCGCCTCTATCCGCCATCCTCGCCCTTTCTTGGGGCCCTGCAATCATCTTATCACATCTCAAGTATGTACCTGCATGTGTTTGTGTGAAGGATGTGTTGATATTTCTTTCCACTGAAAAAGAAAAGGCAATATGGCGCAGAATAGGAAGGACCAGAAAGACAAACCTAAATACCCTAGTGTAACATTTCAGATATTACAAACTGTACCACACATTCAGTCAGCGACAAGACATTCCCTCTAGTCGATTTAAATGACACCTCCTCTCAAGGACAGCCCTAACTTAGAAAACATGTTGACAGCACATTTACTTCTCACCTAGCAACATGTCCTACTTGCCAGAGGTCACTATCAACAAAATCAACGGCAGTGGTTCCCAACCTCTTTGGACCTGTACACTCCGGCAAGTTTTCGAAAGTAAATGTTCACCCACCCTGCTTTGTTCAGTAATTTGAGTTTACACGTCTGCCATAATAAATCACCTTCAAAAGAAATTTAAAATAGTGTATTTTAACATTATTTTTGTAGCTCAAAATAACAATAATTTCTTATTTATGAAAAATCTATGATGAACAGACACCGCTATAACACAACCAAACAGTCGGTGCAAATCCAATATCAAACAAATTTATCCAATGGGTAGGCGAAATTTCCTCCCCAGACTGGGAACCCTTGTGCTGCGATATTTCACGAATGTATTAAAAACCGAGCCACAACATTGAGACCATCCTGAGGATCAGACAGATAGTGCCCTCTGTAGGTATATTATGATCACACTGCTCCAGCTAAAGTTCTCAAGTAAGAGAACAAATAAACAACAGCAAGAAAAACTGTCTGAACGTCCTTCAGAATTTTCTTTTAGAATTACTCTGGTATTTTCTCATAAAAACTAGTAATAACTGCTGCCAAATATATTATATGAAAATAGATTATACGATAGAATCATTGCTACATTATTTATATGAAGCATTGTTCTGCTAGAATCAGTGTATCGCTCTAATTTAATCAAAATGTAGTGTTCAGCATAATTACAGTTGAAATTCGGTCATTACAACAAGGTTTTCAATTTGCTTAGCTTGGAATCACTCTCAAATCATCAGAATAAAATCATAATGTTCAGGATAGTTTATAGTCGTCGAATTAGGGCATTAAAATGGAGCATGAAGTTTTGTATTAATCTCAGATAAACACATGCACATACACGCACACGCACACACACACACACACAGAAAATAAAACATTTTAGGACACTTTTTTCGAAAATTCCAAATCTTAGACCTGACATTGATAACAGGTTAGATTTTTGTGTCTACTATATCTTCAGTTACGATTCTTGACCTGAGATGATAGAATTATAGCACATTACAGTTGTGACAGGCCTCACAAAGGACACATCCATTCTCCAACAATACCCAACCGTTTTAATATCTCGCATCTCGCTTCTTTTCTTTTTTTTTGAAACGTGTGTAAAAGACAAAGAAAAAAAATGCACTAGATATGACTGGATAAGAGTCTTCACTGTGAACAGCAACAGCGATGACGACGAGACGAGACAACAAGAACGACACCAACAACAACAGCAACGACACCAACAACAACAGCAACGACAACAACAACTCCACCATAATTATAATTTAATGTAAGGAGTTCTCAGATCAGTTATCGTTCATAAGATCTTTGGCGCTGGTACTTTCTGAAATGTTCATTACGTTTTTTGTTGTGTTGGTTTAACCCTATGCAGATCAAGATGATCAAATACGTTCTTCTGAGCCTTGTGGCTTTTCAGCTGGCCCAGGCTCTGGAGGTCAACATCAGATATGCTCCACCAGTACTGGGCTTCACTCTTCCATGTGAGTTTATCTGTCCTCCTGTCTGTCTGTTTACCAATTAACCTGTTGTTGTTTTTTTTTCTCTGTCTGCATTTTATGTATATATAATAATAATGTCTGTCTTACTATCTGTACATAGCCTGCTTTGTTTTAATTTTACTGCCAACACTACAGTGATGTTGTATGCTTGTATAGAAGGGAATGGGATATACAGACCTGTTGCCTTGACCTAGACATGTGGGCAACATATAAATAAAAGGTATTGATACAGACTATTCACTAAAACTCTAGGTTTTGGTGGCGACACTGAGATGTTATTTAGGGCTAGTTTTGAGGCCCAGTGGCATAATTCGTGTGACTTTTTCTTGACCCCCCCCCCCACCTCACTAAAATACTTATTTCATGGTTATAAACATTCGAAATTGGCACACGGTTAATTTTTACTGTTTTGTTTGTTACAGTCTTAACATTTATGTATGTTTAATTGGCCATCTAATTAGATACAGCCTGAATAAAATAAAGACAGACCCATCATAAATTTCTCTCTGCCATTTAACAGACGGCACAAAGAGATAATTATGGTGAAATACTGTGGAATAAAAAACAACAACAAAAACGGGAATAAATTATGATTTGATAACTGCTCTAACTAACTACCCCAAGCAGCTTACTTCGTGTTAACCATTATTGTTTAATATTAATGACAACATATCTATCAACTAAAACCGGAAGCATTTTTCTTCTAAATTTCAATCAGTCAGCTTATGGGATACAATAATAATTAAAAACATTTATAGTGCTTCATGCCGTCAAATGTGAGCTTTAAATGCTTTGCAGCCATTCGTCAACCCACATTCAAGTAACATACTGTTTCGTGTTTTGTCGACGCTGTGAAGCGAAGCTGGAGTGACCTCTCCAAAGAGCGCAAAGCCTGGGTATTTCGCTATGGAGGGCAAGCTGTTACCCATGCAGCAGACCTCCCCCCCCCCTGTCCACGTCACTGGAATGGTCCACTGGAAAGGCAAACGCCGATACACATGGTTCCAGTGTCGTCGCAGGAGTTGCCAGAACGTTGCTATTATATACAGCCTCGGACTGCCTTAGGGACTCCAACTCCGGATTTTTCCTCAGGGTTGACTCCCGAAGCCTTTCCCATGTGTGGGTATGGCCGCAAGGCAGCGGAGGTTTGAAATCAGAGTTTTCCTTCTCTTAGATGAGCTGTCTTCCTGGACTGATGAGCCCCATCTCCGTGTATGACACAGTGCGCCGGTTGGCAGCCTTTTTGTGCTCTGCATTTTATTACTTGTTCCTGATCAACATCGGCTTTCTTTTGGATTTTTATACCAGCATGTTTATTAGGTTTCAGTGAATTCATGTGTGAAAAAATATTGTGAAAATTATGAAATTGAAGTCAGAAATTCTCAGATCAATTTTAAGATCTTCAATTTGGAATAATTTCCACCATTGTGCTTGTGTTATTCTTGGCCTGTCACTACTCATGGCTAGTACAGGTAACATTGTTTTGACAAGTGAACACTTACACACTGAGACCGGCGTGCACACTGATGTGCTTGGTGAAGTGAATATGAACACCTTCAGTCAACAACTGTGTAATCCCACAATGGCCTATTCAAGAGACCAGCTGTGTGCTTTAAGACCCTTGAACACAGCAATTGTACCACCTAGTGTAATGCATAGATTAAGAAACAACAAAATTAACTTAATACCAGCAACCAAACGCTCAAGAAGGGGAGGCAAACAGAGAATTAAAGTAAACATCACCAGTAGACATGGGTGTCTCCCTGGATATAGACAAGTATGCAAAGCAAATTTAATCAAAGTGGACACTGATGATGTAGAACGTGACCAGTGCAGTAACATCAGAGTTGGTTATTTAAATGCTCAGTCATCTAGAAATAAAACTGAAGACATTGTGGACCTCATTCACGAAAAGAATCTAGATTTACTGTTTATCGTTGAAACATGGTTAGTGAAAGAGCGTGATGCTATTATTGAAGATGAACTGACACCTCCTAATTTCAAAATTAAATCTTTTCCTCGGAAAAATCGTCCTGGAGGCGGGATCGCTGTAATTTTCAGAAAATCACCTGAACCAAAAATTGTTATTAAACCGGAAACTAGCTACCAACCTGAAACATTTGAGATTATGGAGCTATCATTAGATCTTGGCACCAAAGTCTTTCATTTTGTCTGCATTTATCGAGCGTCAGGCAGTAAAACCAATTTTCTGAGTGAACTTGAAGTTATCCTACCACGCTTAACCTGCGAGAAAGGATACCCTGTTCTTTTGGGTGATCTTAATTTCCATTTTGATTCTGAAACATCATCTGAAGTAAAACGACTTAAAGAACTTATCGACCAATGCAACATGTCTCAGATAATCAAATGTCCAACTCATCGAGCTGGTCACATCTTAGATTTAGTGATCATCAAACAAACTTTGAGCACCTTCACCAACACCGCCGTCCTAGAAAAACTCATTTCGGATCATAAAACCATCGTACTCGATATTGATTTCGCAAAGCCAAATATCATCAAAAAAGTTGTGTCGTCCAGAGACATAAAAGGTATCGACAGCAATGCCTACAAGACGGAAATGGCCAATGCTCTCGAGAACTTTGAAGGCGACATCACATCTTATAATAACATCCAGCAAGATCTACTACAGCGACATGCACCTATCAAGACCAGGTCAATCTCCAACAGACCGTTCGCTCCATGGTACACCCTAGATGTCAAAGCAGCCAAAGCAGAATGTCGCAAAGCAGAAAGGAAATGGTTAAAGACAGGTCTTACGGCCCACAAGGACATTTTCAAACACCAGAAGAACAAATGGAAATGTGTTATTAAACTTGCAAAAAAAGACAACAACTCTATTTTAAGTGGGTCTGTCCCTGATTATTTTAAAACAGCCTGGGTAACACCACTTTTGAAAAAAACGACTCTTGATCAAAACATGTTGAAAAATTATAGACCCGTCTCAAACCTTCCTTTTCTTTCAAAAATCCTTGAAAAGGTGATATTACAACAACTAATGTGTCATTTGAGAAATAATGACCTGTTGGAACCATTTCAATCTGCTTACAGAAGTAACCACAGTACTGAAACTGCACTATTAAGAATCATGAATGACATATCTATATTAGTAAAGGCAGATTCTGGAAATATTACTCTGCTAAATTTGTTGGATCTATCAGCAGCGTTCGACACCATCGATCACGAAATCCTGCTCAGAAGGCTAGAAACATCGTTTGGAATCAGAGGGGTCGCCCTTAAATGGGTCGAATCTTACCTGTCAAATCGCCACCAATTTGTTGTAACCAACAAAATAAGATCTTTTTCTTATGCGCTTCAGTATGGCGTACCACAAGGCTCAGTGCTTGGTCCTATTTTGTTTACTATCTATACTATTCCACTCGTACATGAAATAAAGAAATTTAATTTACAATATCATTTCTATGCTGATGATACCCAGCTCTACAGTTCTGCCTTGCCATGCGATGTTGACAGCCTTCTGCAGCAGGCTGGAAACTGTATAACAGAAATTAAAAGCTGGATGAACCAAAACAAACTGGCACTAAATGAGGATAAAACTGAGGTTATTTTATTAGGCCGTGAGCGGGTTCTGCAAGAAGTGGACAGAACTGAGATGATAATTGGCACTAATTCAATAGAAATTTCAAAAAAAGTAAAAAACCTAGGGGTTTACATTGATTCAAATCTTTCTATGTCATCTCAGGTTAGTCACCTCATTCGTATTCTATACATGGAAATCTGGAAAATTGGTAAAATCAGACATCTTATTTCAACTGAAACTGCGGCTGTTTTAGTAAATTCTTTTGTACTTTCAAAGCTTGACTATTGCAACTCCCTTTTGGCTGGAATTTCACAAAAAAATATTAGAAAACTCCAAATTGCTCAAAACAGTGCAGCGAGACTTGCTTTGAAGAAAAAGAAAAGAGATTCAGCACTGCCACTTCTGCAGAGTTTGCACTGGCTGCCAGTCGAGAAAAGAATAATGTACAAATTGTCATCCATTTGTCACAAATGTGTCAATAATACTGCTCCATCGTACCTAGTTGATTTAACTGATTACTATGTTCCATCTCGTCAACTAAGATCATCATCTGACACTACAAAATTGAAAGTACCTAAAATGAATCTGTCCACTGTAGGAGAAAAGTCCTTTTCATTTCTTGGCCCTACCATCTGGAACACTCTTCCAAAGACAACCAGGGAAATTAATGACATTGGTTCTTTCAAACGCCATCTGAAGACCCATTTCTTTCAGACAAACTAGGCTAGGTGTTTTTCGGCAGCAACAATAGTAAATATTTTTGAATTTCTTTTGTGTATGCGTGTGTGTGTGTGTGTGTAAGAGTTTGTTAAAGCGCCCAGAGCTTGTCATCGACGGGGTTGGGCGCTATAAAGATGCAATATATTATTATTATTATTATTATCTACCCAATACTACGCAAGGGACAATGGTCAGAAACAGCTCCAGTTGCATTCCGTCAATCGCAAAAGTGTGTTTTCGGGCGTTTCTTGCACATTAGTGTCCTGCATACATCTTAAGTTTTGAAGCAACGGACTGCAAATCTTCGGGCAACAAAAAGAAAATGATCATTCAGGGAGCGTTCTGAAAGACATGGTTGGAATCCTTATTTTCTTAGCTCATAGTTAGCATTTTGCAAATTTGATAGGTTCAAAAATCCATTCTGCTGTGTTTCAAAGGATATTTTGTTTTCTCTGTCTCTTGATCTTCTTTTTGAAAAATCCCTTGACTATTCATTGAAAACTTAGTGCGAAGAATCACGTTCTAGAAAAGACACTCGTCAACCGTCCTACAATTCTACCGCTTTCAGGTCTCAAAAGTAGTTTCATAACCCAACAGAGATATTAGGATGTCAAAGAGGGATTAGTGTATAGTGCATTTCGCTGGATTTGTTGTTCAAATTGGAGAGAAAAAAACTTTTAAGAAATATTGGACAGCAGTGAATGAAAAAGTAAGATTATATTTTGAAGGCCGCTTGGTGAACTATCGTAACTCAGTTTTTTACCATGTTTTCGGGAGACGCCAAAAGAAATAACGCTATTTGTCAGGCTTAATAGTCATGTTATTTTTAAAACATTATTTAACCATTAGTTTTCAGAATTTAAGCCCCAATTTATAACACAACCCGTGGGCTGTCAAGGACTACAAACATGGTATCCAAATATCTCATTTTTTTGGAAATAGAAATTGAGTTACATTAGTTTACCAGTTTTGCTAAGTTTAAACTGAGATAGAGAGAGATAGAGAGAAGAGTGAGCGAGATAGTGAGAGAGAAAGACGCAGTGTAGTGTGTTGAGCGCTTCGCCGGCGCCCCCTTCTGCTCTGTGGTTGACAGGTTTCTTCTGTAAAGCGCATAGAGCATTTTAAAAATGGATATGTGCTATATAAAATAATAATAATAATAATAATAATAATGAGTCATTTTGTTGTAATATTCTCTTTCAGTGTTTCAACGAGACGTGAGCGGTGTGGTCTTCAATTACGTCATCAAAAGCGCGATTTATCAAGCCCGTGGTGTTCAGACAAGTGAGTACAGCTGCTGTAGGTGCGCTCATGCGTGCAATTCACACAAAACACATACACACTGACAGACACATGCACAAGAAAAGAATTAAGAAATGCAATGATGACGGGAAACACTCTATTAAATGAAAACTAATAACTTTAACCAGAAAATCAATGAGAAGTCACAATAACCAGTTAGGACAAATAAAGAAAAAGAACCACCCATGAGGAGATTATAGAAACACAATTATAGAAATTTAAAGGTTGATCAGAGACCACATGAAAAAAAATCAACTGAATACGTAAACAAATTAAAATTGGATAACCAGATGGGGAAAAGAAGGAGAACGAAAGTGAATCGACGATTCAGAACTGAAGATAAAAATATTGAATCATCGCTGTCAAGAATAGATTTAATTCATAAATGTTTCCACTGACTAAATTTTTGTGAGAGTGCAGTGAGTAATTTTTACAAACGTAATTATTGTGCGAGCCAGCATAACTTGGTCTCGTAAACAATTTGTTTTGAACAGTTTTTTTTCCTGATGGATAGACAGAAGGTGTGGGGAGGGATAGACGGACAGCGTAGGTGTGCATGACTGAGCACTTTTTATATCTCGTGTTTTGAACTAGGTTTAGTAAAGAGGGAAGGGGTGAGTAGGAATTAAATGTTATTGAGACGTCTGTTGACGTACAGAAAATACCGTGATCCAGAGTAAAAGCTCGGGGTTTTGAACATGTTAAGAATTTATTGCTATAAAATTACATTTTATTGTCTTGAGTGATTCGACCTTTGATGTCGACCCAAGGTCGTTGCGTAGGGCTGTTACTTAAAATAACTCAGTTCGGCAGCTGAGCTAGAAGTGGTTGCATCAATCACAATCCAGGAATTAGACGGTAAGCTGCAGATGCAGTCCAGTATTTAAGGCCATACAGAACTTAGTTCTGGGCCACATGTAGACAATCCATTTACGAGGTGGACGGCGAGCTCTCAGCCAGATGAGAAGTCATAGAGACGCAGCGATTGAGCTGATATGTACAGTGATGGAGCATTGTCAGAAATCTACGCTCCTGAGCCCAAGCCTACTTGTTTGAGCATTAAACCCACAGCGCTAATATCAACAGCCCTCACATTGTGAGGGCCGAATGGTGAGCTAAAGATTTTAATTCCATCCTGAATTTACAGCCACCTACACATGTAGACTGTTGACCAGTACTGCCAGACCACATGCATTTCCCGCGACCACGTGTGAACTACACCAGAGCGCGCCTGGCAGAGACGCTATATAAATATGTTTTAGTATGAAGAGAGATAGAACTTTAAACCTTACAGGATCCGTCGCCCTCGGGCGCGGATTCTTTTGAATGTAAATTTATTGTGACTTAGATAACTTCATATTACATTGCCTTAAGTACTTCATAGTTGCTCCTCAGCTTAGCTGAGCATTTTCAGTTGCTATTGTATTCGTTATCTATTGTATATTAATTTTATCTTTGAATTTGTTAGATATATAAACTTTACAGTCTGTTACTCAAATTGATTTATTTAGTTTTTAGAGTGAAAGTTGTTTAATTGTTGTTGTTTTTTTTGTGCTCGTGTGATTGGGAAGCGGACCTCTCGATCTATATTCCCAAAAATCCCGATCCGCGACAATCGCTTCAGAACTGAATAAACGATATATTTATTAAGATATTTAAGGTAAATAGAAATCACTTTATTATACCATGAAGGAAATTGAGGATTGTAGATCTTTCTTTTTGGAGAATCTCTGCTCTGGGCATTTGCATTTCTCTTTTTCTGGTTTTTCTTCTTCTTTGTTGAGTTTTTGTCCTTGTCCGTCTTGTGGCTTACTCAGCCCTCGGAAGGGCTCCCATATGGGTATACTTGTTCTTTCTTGCTTTCTTTCAGCTTTCTTCTTTGATATCAGCCGCTGGCGCCAAAAGAAAAAAAAAAAACTGACAAGAGTAAGGATTCCTATCATGGGTGGGGGTGGGGGGGGGGGGGCTGAGGATCCTTACAGTATGTAAGGATGAAGGAAATTCATTTTCACATAGCGTTTAAGAGCACACACAAGAAGTGATACACACATCTTACTTATTACATGAACGTACCATAACTCAGTAACAACATTACACGTGATGTACAATGCCATGGAACCTTAGTAACGTTTGGCACAGATCTGACTACAATGCGTTGCTGAAACGAATTGCAGATGGATAAATAAAGATCTTCTGTACCTGTCTCTGTTTGCTTCTATTGCTCCTAAATGATCTAGAATACAGTTACATAGTATCTACCACAGACTAATAAAATATCCAGACTGGATGATCCCATTGTGTGACGTCACAAAACAGCGGAAGGTCATGAACCATCCGCCATTTTAGGTTTACGCTAGCGACCGACGCTTCAGCATAGCTACAATTTTGAATGATACCATTTTGACGCGCCTACTGAACGCGAAAGTTTGGTTCCGCACCAAGAAATCAATACATGTGCAACCAATCTTGACAAATAAAAAGAAATTTCTATTGGTTACACGGCCGCCCTCGGGAAATTCCGTAAAAAACGACAGAGCCCGAAGCTCGTGCTTCCAGTCTGGTTAATTTATTAGTCTGTGGTATATACAGAGTTAGACTCACGTTCAGCTAACTTTGATCATTTATAACATGACAAGACTTGTATGTCTGCCTGGTCTGTTTTGTCATCGTGGACAAATCTCTCAGCTCCCCAACCCTTCCTTTTTCCTTCAGCCGCGAAATAACAAACGTCGACTGTTTTCATATGTAACTAAATGGGGAAACGAACGATACGAGAAAGTTTGTATGGGGATTTGGGTTTGAGTTTGGAGAGAGCACGTCGACATGATAACCGTCACAATGTACTAGGAAAAAAGCAAGACAGACAACTACAGAAGGACAAGACAGAAGGAAACCCTACAGAAGCGCTCACCAGCCACCTGCGTATGAGCAGGGAAAGATTGCGAAAACAACATTGACACTCTCAATAGTAAAACATCTTTAAGTACACCAGAGTGGTTCATGTTGAATGGTCTAAATTTTTCTGTTATCTTTCCTACTGTTGCCTTCAAATGCACATCCTGTGAAAGATGTTTGTAAATTCACTCTGATATTACATGTACAATTGAAATAAGGACAGTGTCAATGAAACAATTGGTGAGTGAATGGAGAGGAATATTAATTTTCCAGGGAGAAAGTAAAAGAATGAAATCCTATGTAATTTTATATCAATACTTCCCAGGCTCTGGCTGGGAATACCAGACACGTGACGTCAATCTAGATGGTGCTGACGCAGTAACCGCCTACGCTGTGATCTATGACGTCTATGGCAATGAGAGGATGACGACACAACGTTCGTCACTTACTATTGGTGAGATCATCAAAGCAGTGTTAGCCTCGGGGCAGACAGACGATGTTTTAGTTGCTCGACACTTGAGCAACAATTTTGTTGCCTGTAAAATCCCGCAGTGCACCGCGCACACGGACATTGAATAGTTTTGTCTCAAAAACATTTCCATTTCAACATGGAAGTCGAGGAAATATAGTTATGTCCATGCCCTTGTGATACTGAATAGGAAAAAGTAAACGCACAAGGTGGTTTTGAACTCAAGATGCATTAAAACGTAAAACTTCGCAGAAACACAAGTTCTGTGACGGCGTCAAATGAAACAAAGCAGTAGGCTACATTCACGTATAACCAATGTTCTTATTCCAATTTTGTTTACCCTTGTGTAAATTGTGTTTTAATTTCTATCAGAATATGATGGTAAATGGTGTGATGGACTAAATATTTGATTGGTCCCCACATTAAAAGGACAAATTTTGTGTGCAAAAATTAAAATTAATACAAAAAGAAGAGTTTCGTAGAAGCCAAAAATCTGTGACCTCACATTAAACAAATTAGATTCTGTCCATTGTTTTGTCTTTAGGATGCCATTTTGTTTTCGGCGTTTCATACACGGGACTAGCGACAGTTCCGTCATCCCTAATTTGTGGCAAATCACAAATTTTTCAGTCGTCGACGACTGTATTTGCCGGTGTGCGCGGTCCCATGTATCTACACTGCTCTCACACAGAAGACAAAACTCTCGCATCCTTGAGAATCACCTGTCTGCACCTGTGCTTAATTTTTATACCGCTAAAATTGCATGAGAAAAAGACCACAATTATTTTAATACTAGCCGAGGTCCCCGGCCCTGCCCGGGATAAATCGGTTTGAATATTAGTTTTAGTTCTGGGTGATTATTATGGACCTGCTTCATCTTGCTGTTCCTATTTGTTTATTTTATTTTTGTGTGTTTGTTTTTAATTAAGTCTTACTGCTCTGCCTTTGTGAGTTGACACCCTGCTCATCCCTTACAACAGCATGATTTGCACACGGGTTAGTGTGTTTGATAGTGAACACATCGTAGGAAGTGATAACGAAACCTTAAAATGGCGAACCATGACTCGAAATAGATCTAAATGATGGCGAAACAATGAAAAATGAAACGTAGAAGCCTGAACATTTCATAATTTCTAATATAGCCCATGTTAATTTCGCATTGATAATATGCTGGTGTGCACAGTTTGAAGCCTGAGTGTGATGCGGTTCCTGAGCCTTAGGTGACCAAAGTTTCGAGTTACCAGAATATATATATAGATAACAGCCACAGAACATTGAAAGAACAGGGTGGGAAAGAATAAGCAGGTATAAATGTATAAATTTGCTTTCTGTCATGTCATCTGCAGTGAAGAAATGCACCTATACAACGAGAAGAGTGTAACCAATCTTTTGGCTGTATTGGTTTGTGTACTTTATACTTTGTTGGGGGCCTATTTTGCACAATTACATGGGAAACTATGAAAAGCCCATTTTCCAAAGGCTGTACCAGAGCTGTCCATCCCTTATAAAAAGATCCCACTTTATGTGTGTTGTGTATGTGTGTTGGAAAAAGGGGGAGGGGATTTGGTTCTGTGAACTGGATTATCTTGATATTCTGCCTTTAACTACTTGGCCTGATCACCCGATATGATTTACAGTCACCCATTGCCATCTTTAATTGTCAGCATACCTGGACAGAGAGGACTCCCGTGTTGGTCACACTACACACATACACACATTTGTTAATTCTTGATGCCCCTTTTCTCAGCTGGCAGTAGGCAAACCGCTTTCCTCCCGTCCAGACGCATCAGAGGTGCCGTCATCTTCAGGGATGATTTCAACAGTTTCAGTCCCGGCGACTGGAACTATGAAGTCTCAATGTATGGTGGCATGGTCAGTAACCTCTTCAGAAGGCAGACATACATGCATGTATATGTTTCTCGTGGAAAGATTATTAGATGTACTTGATAAATAATCAAGTTGAATGTACACAGATAGACATAGACATAGTATCATATCAATTATTCTTGGTCAATTCCTCATTCAGCTCAAAGGCATGAGTGCCTTTTTCCCCTCCCCTTTTCTGTTTTTGTTTGTTTGTTTGTTTGTTTGTTTGTTTGATTTCATGTATATGGACCTGAAGAGATTTTAGAGACCAAGGATTTGTTTTCTTGCCAGGTTTGTCATTATTTTTAGGTTTTTCGTGACTCACACACCGTCGCAGAACCTTAGCCGCTGTTATTTGGGAAAAAAGCATTGTAATTTGATAGACCAAAGAATAATTGTAACATAAAACACGCAAAACCTCGGCTGATGGTGGACCTAAGTTTCCAGAATCAAGAAAACTGTCTGCTTGAAGAATGCAACAGAGATTTTGTTGTTGTTTTTTTTTCTTTTAATGACAGTAATAGTTGTTGTTTTTTTGTTTTTTGTTTTGGTTTTTACTGAGTGGCAACCATAAGTAATGACACCAGACAAGTTAGCAGAGCTGATGATAGCTTCAACCATTCAAAACGTCTTGTTTTGGAAAACAGTGATTGCAGTGAAGTAGCAGCTGTGCTGGCAGGTGCTGTTTGTATTTGCCGTAGTTTAGCAAAACGAGATTTTGTCTCTCTCACCACACTGGTGACACAAATTATAGCTTCACCTGTTTACATCAAGTTCTATCACCATCCAAAATTGTTTCAAGACTTTAATGCTGTCATCTCCCCTTGGTGAAAACGACCTTCAGAATAGTAGATAAAGATCCATGTCAAAACTACCCCTGAAATATTATAAAACTGTTAAGCAACACAGTCATGTTCTCATTGTGCCCCCCCCCCCTTCTTAAAAAATCACCAGGCCAAAAGAACGCAACAAACTTGGCTGCGCTTGTCTTTCCCCTGATTTATACATGGAACTGCAGTAGACACCAGCACTATTTATCATGTACTTTTTGAGGACACTGTTCTGTCGTGGAGACGGACAAAAAACCAACACCAGACCCTGTCAGTCAAAATAAGGTCAAAGACACCTTTTTATATCATTTGATCAAATGGAAAATGGTATGTCTTCGTATCTAGGTCATAATTTTGTATGAATAGTCTCTTCCTTTAGTCATAACAAAAGTGAAATGTGAATAAAATATAAAACTGAACGCCGCGTCAAATGTTCTCAAGTCTCCTGTAAACTTCCAGTACAGGTTTTGACATTGTGGTCTTTTTCCATAACAGGTCATTATGACCCATCCTAATCCCTGACCTTTCCCACTCAAATCTGCTTTATGAAGTTGCATTACCGACCTTCACTTGCATATTTTTTTTTTTTTATCATCACCAGAACTGGGAATTCCAAGTATATACAAATGATCCAAAGAATGTCTACACTCGCAATGGCAATCTGTATCTCCATCCAGTAAGTTGGAACTAACATTGGTTTTCCAACCCCGAGTAACATTAGGATTACGGGGCTGTAGCATAGGGAAATAATAATGAAGCCACCGTGCTACAGTCCGTATTTCCAATGTTTGGCTGATTTGCAAAAGTTAACATATTCGAGTTCTTCAATACTCGTAAAATGAATGATCTTAGCGTATGAAGAAGTGATTTCTATGAGCGTTCGGGTGGAAATCTTAACAGTCTTACATGTCAAGTTTTGTGTGGATAGTTATGTGCCATTGCTGATTGTATGATCCATATGGCTTTGCACGTTCTTAACAAGGACAAGTGAGCAAGTTTTATGTATCTCTAGAATCTAATTCAGAAATAGGAAAACCACAAGAACAGCGAGTAAAAAGTATGACTGAATGAAAGATAATAAGTCTGCTACAAAAAATGATGAAAGGGTTAGTTGAGAAGAGAGAAAGAGAGAGAGAGAAGGAGAGAGAGAGAGAGAGAGAGAGAGAGAGAGAGAGAGAGAGAGAGAGAGAGAGAGAGAGAGAGAAGAGAGACAAAGAGAGAGAAGGATCTCATGAAACACACACAAAAAAAAAAAAGAGCCAAGAGCGAGTGAAACAAACAAGAAGACTATTAAAATATATAAAGACAAGTCATAACCATCCTTTTTTTCCCCTTTGATAGAGACTTAACCATCGTGTAGCCAACATTTTTACAATAGGATGTTTGTGACCAACTTGTGACCAACTTGTGACCAATGTCCAAGAATTTTATTTGCTTTGATGTCGCCAACCAAAGACTCTTGTTGCTAATTACTTAATTTAACCAAACCTAGTCCTAGCTCTAGCTCTAATCCTACAACCCTCCACCCCTCCCCCCACCCGTAAAAAGCTACTATGTAAACAAACTTGATTTAGGGCGCAAATGTTCACTTTTTTGTTGTTTACAAAATTCCACAGACTCTAACAGTTGATGATGAGAGATTTGACGAAAATTACCTTCATAATGGGAAGATGGACATGACTGGTGAGTTTTTACCTGTGGTTGGTGTCACTACCAAACTGCAGTGTACGATAAGATAAGATAAGATGAAAAACTGCGTTACTGTGTCTATGAAAATTCAGTTTCACAGCTCATGACATTGAGGACACACATACACATCTTAGTATTATTACATAATCATGATTATCGCAGCTCAGTATCATCTATAACTTATGAAGTAACATGTCATGAAACCTTAATAAAGTGTGGCACAGATCGAGATAGAATGCACTGTTTGGGCGAATTGTACATGGTAAAAATAATCTTCTAGGTCTCTTCATAGAAAGATCCAAATTACTCACTGTGATCACAACCATCATTATCGTCATTAGTGGTACCATCTTGACCACGTCAACAGCTCTCCTTCATATGCACATCCACTGCAAGTCACGACTACTGTACCTTCATCTGCAAAAAAACGTGTTTACTTCGTTCCTAGACATGACCCTAGTTTTTACCAACATCTGCAGTAGTACGATAACCGCTGTCTCAGCAATGTCCCCATTTGAGTGCAGCTAAGACAGTCAGTTTGTCTTCATTGAAGATAGACCATGTTTTCAAACAAGCCTGCAAAAATTATTGCAGTACATTTCCTTCACACCTTCCTCCTCCTCCAAACAATGAAAGATTTGAAAGCGTGAGAAATAGAAGGGGAGTAAGAGAGAGAGAGAGAGGGACATGCAGAGACAGAGAGACATAGAGAAACACACAGACAGAAAAATAGAGAGGTGGGAGAGAAAGAGAGAGGTGGGGGGGGGGGAAGAGAGTGAGGGAGAGAGTGGGGGAAAGAGAGAGGGAGAGGAGAGAGAGAGGGGGGAAAGAGAGAGAGAGAGAGGGAGAGAGAGAGGGGGAAAGAGAGAGAGAGAGGGGGAGAGAGAGATTCTATTAATGTCCAAAAAGAAGAATGACGTCATGACATCACCGGTATCACCTACATAAATCTACTAACGTTCCTATCACTCTACTACCATCACTGACTCATGATGATGTTTATTTCCGCTCCCCCTCCCACCCCTTGTTGTCAGAATTATTCGGCTACTGCACCAATGGCGCCAACTACGGCTGTACCAGAGAGGGTCGATACGGCCTCTTGCCCCCCGTCATGTCCGGCAAACTCAAGAGCGTGCCCACCTTGAGATACGGTGTGGTAGAGGTACGGGCTCGTATCCCCAAGGGAGATTGGTTGTGGCCAGGTACAACTTCCAGTATTCTAGAATCATCTCTGCTTTGTCTCATGTCTCATTTATGTTAGGGCAGTTGGTATTGGGACATGGACATTGGGACAGAGTGTTTTACATAGAAAGCTAAAGCTGAACAGGGAGCACAACTCAGTATTTTCTCTATTTGGCTTTGTAAGTAGACCACCTCCTAGTAACAAAATCTTTTTTAAATCATCTCTCTTTCCCCATTTTTATTTGTTTGGTTGTTTGTTCTTTTGTCTCGTGTTTCACTAACGTCACTCAAAGTTGTAATGTTAACCGTGATGCTTTGCACGCCATCCCTTATCGGCGCCATATTGTGAGTGCTCAATATGAGGATGCACGAATAGACGAATTAAAATTTAAACCTTCAGAGAAATGCAAATTTGCTGACGATCAAATGAAACAAACCAACAGCTTACAATCACAAATAACCGTTATCGTTACATGTGTTTCATATGTCACATATTTAGGCTTGTGTAAATTACGCTTTAGTTGTACTAAGAAATTTTTGTTCATCTCAACTTTTCCTGTGCCTTGGAATTCCAACGAAAGAGGAAATTAAATATAAAATTTCGGAGAAGTCCAAGTTCTGTGGCATCAAGTGAAACAATCGCATAATTTCCATTTTCATTTTTTAAATTTTAATGCACTGTTTTATTATATCATTTTATTATAATGATTTTTGCCTGTATTTTACTTTCACCAATTCTCCATCGTCTCCCGCCTCTCTGTTTGCCTGTATTTTACTTTCACCAATTCTCCATCGTCTCCCGCCTCTCTGTTTGCCTGTATTTTACTTTCACCAATTCTCCATCGTCTCCCGCCTCTCTGTTTGCCTGTATTTTACTTTCACCAATTCTCCATCGTCTCCCGCCTCTCTGTTTGCCTGTATTTTACTTTCACCAATTCTCCATCGTCTCCCGCCTCTCTGTTTGCCTGTATTTTACTTTCACCAATTCTCCATCGTCTCCCGCCTCTCTGTTTGCCTGTATTTTACTTTCACCAATTCTCCATCGTCTCCCGCCTCTCTGTTTGCCTGTATTTTACTTTCACCAATTCTCCATCGTCTCCCGCCTCTCTGTTTGCCTGTATTTTACTTTCACCAATTCTCCATCGTCTCCCGCCTCTCTGTTTGCCTGTATTTTACTTTCACCAATTCTCCATCGTCTCCCGCCTCTCTGTTTGCCTGTATTTTACTTTCACCAATTCTCCATCGTCTCCCGCCTCTCTGTTTGCCTGTATTTTACTTTCACCAATTCTCCATCGTCTCCCGCCTCTCTGTTTGCCTGTATTTTACTTTCACCAATTCTCCATCGTCTCCCGCCTCTCTGTTTGCCTGTATTTTACTTTCACCAATTCTCCATCGTCTCCCGCCTCTCTGTTTGCCTGTATTTTACTTTCACCAATTCTCCATCGTCTCCCGCCTCTCTGTTTGCCTGTATTTTACTTTCACCAATTCTCCATCGTCTCCCGCCTCTCTGTTTGCCTGTTTTTTCTGTGACTTCTTTTTTTAAAATGTGTTTTGAAAGGTAATTTTATTCTTCTTGAGATATTAATTAGTGCAAACTGAGCTCGCTTGTTTTTTTTAAATGTTTTTTCTTTCTTTTTTAAATAATTTATTTACGTTTACGGGTATATGCGATAAAAAGGTTTCACTTTGCGGAAATCAAGCATCAGATTCCATGCTGTTTTGTTATTGTTGAAAAAAAAAGGGAAATAACCTATAATTTATTGTCCCCTGATAGCCATTTGGATGCTGCCACGTGACAGTAAATATGGCGGTTGGCCAAGGTCTGGAGAAATCGACATCATGGAATCTAGAGGTAAGAAAGAGTTAAGTTACATTGTAAATTAAAATGCTATTGTGGCATCATGGAAATTGACTATGGCATTGTCTTGTGATTTGCTTGCGTCGTAACTCCATTTGGGTGGGTATTTAAAAAAAGGCATATTTACAAATTAGGTGGTCTTGCACAGAGCATCCGCTCCGCTCCGTTATTTTTACGGAAAATGACTTATGAAAAAGTAAAACCTTCTGTGCCTCTGTACACTTGTCCACAGTATCCGTTCCGCTCCGCTCCTCATCGCAGTAGAGGCAAAGCGAGTTTTTCATTCTTCATTTAATGTAAAAATAGCGGAGCCGATCCTGTGGACAACACCATAAAGGTATAATTTATCTGCTCTTTCTCTCCTCATTCTTTTTCCTCGCCCGTTTATCTGTCTGCTTTTTTCACTGTCTGTCTATCTATCTATTCGTCTGTCTGTCTGTCAAACGTGTTTTTTTTTTTTTATGAGAAAGAAGGGTTCAATACATTGTTAAATTTAAAAACACCTAATCAAGCAGTAATAACCAAGCAGCCCCATCAGAAAATGAGTTTGTGAACTGGCTAAGCTTGAAAAATGTATGAGATTATGCAGAAACAGCGGAGCGATCTTATCTTTGTCCCTGCTCATCTGAGGGTAGAAGACTGACCATTGGTCATGACTTAAAGAGAGGGAAAAACAAAGTTTGCTGGACAGGTTGTTTAGTTTTTTTTTACAGAAATTTCTTCTCGGAGTGCATTGTCATCTGTGCAAGAATTTCCATAGTAAAAGTAAGGGTGGCCAATTTTCTCTCTTCTTCTGCACAGACTGATAGTGTTTCACCTGGTCCATGTCAAAAAGAATAATTATAACTAAAAGACTACTTGGGCTGAATGGCCAGATTGGGCTTTGTTCGCACAGAGAATATAATAATAGCAAAGTGCAATGGTTGAGTTGAGTTTTAGGATAACCTTTGGCTCCCAAACTACGATAACCAAGTCGAGTTGGCTCCAGCATAAATGTTTGTTGGGAAATTGGCCACAAATGGATTACAATAAACCCTAATGTATTAATTTTACTGTTTTTATTACCTGATCCAAATAGTTGTTACCTGTTTATAATATGACGTGTTTCGTGTACTATCAGGTAACAATGGTGACATCGGTGTAGGTTCTGTGAGCAGCACTCTTCACTGGGGCCCTTCTCCTGGTGAGAACAGATACGGCATGACTCATGGAGCAAAGTAAGACATGACACAGAAATTATGACACGTTATTCTTTGTTGATTTTGGAGGGGTGAGGTTGTAAATCTTCATGAATGTGAACTCATTGGCATGACGAAACAAATGAGAGGATTAGAGAGAGAGAGAGAGAGAGAGAGAGAGAGAGAGAGAGAGAGAGAGAGAGAGAGAGAAGAGAGAGAGAGAGAGAGAGAGAGAGAGAAATCTTCATAAATGTGAACTCATTTGGCATGACGAAACAAATGAGAGGATTAGAGAGAGAGAGAGAGAGAGAGAGAGAGAGAGAGGGGGGGGGGGGGAGGGGGGAGAGAAAGAAGGAATAGATAGGTACAGAATGGCAGAAGTTGAAATAGCATATACACAGAGACATAGATTCAGATACCCAGCGAAAGAGAGAGGATGAGAACACCTAAGAACATAATAATATAGTAAATATGAAATACCAAAGACATGTCGCTTCCCTGGTTAGAAGCTGAAAGACGGAAAACAGTTACCGCGCTGTTTAAAACAATACTGTACTTAAAAGATGATATGGGACTTATGACTTTCCTCAGGCACACTGGTTCTTGGCACGACAACTTCCACACCTGGCGACTTGAGTGGACACCTGACCATTTGACGTAAGTAAATTCCTTTTGATCTCCACCGAATAGGTGGTTTATCTAGCAATGCTTCTTATCCGCCCTAAACTGTTATATTTGCATCCATCCACCCATCCATCCACTCATCCATCCATCCATCCACTCATCCATGCATCCATCCACCCATCCATCCATCCATCCATCCATACATCCATCCACCCATCCATCCATCCACCCACCTATCCACCGATCCATTCATCCATCCATCGACCCATCCATCCATCCATCCATCCATCCATCCATCCATCTATCCATCCATCCATCCATCCATCCACCCATCCATCCATCCATCCACCCATCCATCCATCCACCCATGCATCCATCCATCCATACATCCATCCATCCATCCATCCATCCATGCATTCATTCATCCAGCCATCCATCCGCCCGTCCATCCATTCATCCATGCATTCATCCATCCATCCATCACTCCATCACTCCATCCATCCATATATCCATGCATCCACCCTCCCATCATCCATCCATTCATCCATCCACCAATCCATCCATCCATCCATCCATCCGCCCATCCATCCATCCATCCACCCATCATCCATCCATCCGAACTAATACTTTCAGAACCTACGTGGACAACATGCAAATCATGGACGTGAGACCGGGCGGTGGTGGTTTCTGGCAAAAAGGTGGCTTTTCTGGTAGTAATCTGTGGCAAGGCGGCAGTAAAATGGCTCCTTTTGATCAGGATGTAAGTAGAAAAACCACCACCACCAACAACAACAACAATAAACAATAACAACAGCAATAACAACAAATAAACGAATGAATCGAAAGTGAACTGCACCAGGCGATTAGATTTCCTTTGTAAAGCCTAAAAGCCATCTCTATGAGACAACGTAAAAGCCAAAAATCAAACAAAAACTGAACCTTCAGGTTCATTTGCACATGCAGATCGAAAGAATTAACTGGATAAAGTTCCAGAGAGATTTTCCTTTTCTAACATTTTTTTTTCTTCAGTTCTACATGATCTTTAACGTAGCTGTGGGCGGCACCAATGGATTCTTCCCGGACAATGTGAACTATGGCGTCCAGAAACCATGGCCAAATAGCTCTCCACATGCTGCCGAAGATTTCTGGAACGCTCGCAATAATTGGAAGCCAACCTGGCAAGGCGATAACGTGGCCATGATAATCGATTACGTAGAATTCAGGCATTTGTAAGGCTGTGGCAGTCACTTTCAAGTCATTGTCCATCGCGAAAAAGATGGAACTTGACTGAGATAGTCCTAAATCTGGACTCTTCATGTTAGTGTCAGTGGAGGTACCGACATGAATTATTGTTGTACTGTTGATTTTTCTATTCATTTTGTTTCAACATCGCATGGAATTTACATGCGTTCTGGATAATGACGTTTATTTATTTATTTATTTATTTATTTATTTATTCTTTTATCTACTTATTTATCTTTTATTTATTTATTTATTTTCTTAGTTATTTGTTTATATGATATAATGAATATATTGACTTACTTATTTATTTACATTTTATTTTTGATATTCACTTTCCAGTCCAAATTTGCAATGTTTGAGCCACGATAATTTTGAAGAAACGTTATTACAGTAAGCCGACGAATTTTTACTTCACTGTTGTTGTCAGGTCTTTGGTTAATTGTGATTGGAATAGTTGTCAATATGTTATTTTGATATAGAAAAGGGGGAGGGGGGTCTGAATGAGGGAGAACCAAAGCAAACACGGAGAAGAAGAGAAAGAAATGCCAAAGATAGAATGAAAGGTGTGTGTGTAAGGGGGGGGGGGGGGGGCAAGGAGTGGAGCCTAAGCCATGGACAGCCGAGGAGCGGACGGAGGGAGGTAAAATTAATTTTCTATTGTGCCAAGGAGTTTTGCACTGCCCAAAGAAGTTCAAATCTTATTATTTGACATGCTGAAACTGGTTGGGTAAAGATTGTTTTTTTAATGGTTAAAAAAACAACAACAGGCTCTTGGTGACCTTTTAAACGATGATGTTGGTTATACGGCGTTAACCAGAGACTATACAAAACATTTTTGTCCTCCTACAGTAACATAAAATGTCACACCATTTACTGTATGCTGACTAAGCTATGTAGTCATGATATAGCTTGACCCCTGACATGAGCTGGGGAAATGGCTAAAATTTATTTGTCAGACAGCAACCCGATTCATCCTTTGGAATGCTGACACGGTTTTGATTTACACAATCACTCTGTTTACTCATACCATGTTCCATGTCCACTCTACCTCTGAAGCCACGTAGGTCGGACATGAAGGACATTCTAATTCGTTTCTGCAGGGCATCAGCTTATGTAACAAGGATGTTTGATCGTACTTGTAATGTGCCATCCAGGCTCTGTTTAAAAAGAGAACACGAAGGTGGCTGGAAAATTCCAAGTACTCCCCCCCCCCCTCCCCTTTCCTCAACCTAAATGACATAGTTTTAATGACTGTTTGCTTTGTCTTCATCAAACGTGATCAACCTCACACGGTTTACATGAACTATTACTTAATGTTTCTGCCCTGCACATCCAGAAATAATTAAGACCCCCCACGAAATGAGATTTTTTGCACTCGGAGAGAAAGAGAATAGTACTCGTAACTCTTCCATGTCATCACTAATATATACTTTGGTATGTCTGGCTAAATCTTAGACACTGTGAAGTAGTTAATACAGTAACATATTATTGTGTACACTGTATGATTTTATTCTTGTGAGTTCACAGACTAATAAATTAACCAGACTGGAAACACGAGCTTCGGGCTGTGTCGTTTTTTACGGAATTTCCCGAGCGGCGGCCGTATAATCAACATGGCCGCCGCTCGGGGAAATTCCGATTCTAGTTCTATCTGCAGTAGAAATTTTTTTTTATTTGTCAAGATTGGTTGTACATATATTAATTTCTTGGTGCGGGACCAAACTTCCGCGTTCAGTAGGCGCGTCAAAATGGTGTCATTCAAAATTGCAGCTATGCTGAAGCGTCGGTCGTTACCGTAAACCTAATGTGGCGGATGGTTCATGGCCTTTCGCTGTTTTGTGACGTCACACAATGGGATCATCCAGTCTCCTCAGAAAGGGGTGTGGGGCGAGGGTCTCAATAACTAATGAAGTGACACAGGTATGGTAATTGGTATGCAATGTGGACTTGTGCCGAGAACGTCTATCCGAGTTCCTTACTCCCAGATCCTGCAGTAGATGGATCTAGGTTTGGTAAAGCTCCCCCAGTCGTAATTTCAGAGGTTTAATCTGTAGAAACCCCACTCTGCAACAAAAATTTAGGAGCACTAACTACCAGAGATTGTTGAGTTCATGATTCAGTTTGAACTCGGCACACAGTGTGGACGAAATGGTACACAGAATCGGAAGGAGAAAATATGAAAAATGTGGATAAAGAAGAAGATAAATATGATGAAGAGAAGCTGTAGAAGAAAATAATGATAGTGATGGATCACAGAGAAACGGATAATAATGTAGGGAAAAGTAATGATGGCTGGATGAAAAAAAAAAAATCTCATGATAATCATATACACGAATCTTTACTTCCATTATACATGATATCGGTGTAGTAACGATAAACCCGCATGGAGATGAATGTAATGGATAACATTTGTGGTACTCAGTGTCACAATGTCAAAATATCTACCAACGGTGCCTTCTACGGCTCAATGTCCAGACTAGCATTGGCGGTGGGGATTTTCAAAAATCCCAAGAAAGCGATTAAAAAATCTCAAGATGAGGTACAATACAAAAATTACATTTAAAATTTGCAATTTCGTAACACTCTGAATTAAAACTAAACAAAGGCAGTGATTAGCTCGCGGATGACGCAAAAAATAATAATTCTCACAAACAAGCAGACTCATACTGCTCCTTAGCCTGTTATTCGTTATTCACCTTTTGAGTCGCACACGGCACTGTGAGAAAAAGGGTAATTTTGTGGCTTTTTTAACCAAGAAATAATAAGATAGACGTAAAAAAAATCTCAAGATCGTGAAAAAGTGCCGAGATCCCAAGGTAACCCCTCAAATCCCAAGATCTTGGGAAAACTCCCTAGGAACGACAACGCTGCTCCAAACTCTGTTCGCTTCTAATTGTCGTACTTACGATTAGATCTTTTGCCAAAACAGTGGACTCTCTCGATGACATACCTAACTAATATTAGACCACTCAGAAACCTGCAATGTACATCTCCAAAACTGCCAATGATTAGAACAATTATATCGGTTGTTGTTGTTGGTGATGTTTTTCACTCTGCTTGTACCATCGAGGGCGTCGCAGGAACAAAGAGATTTCGGTCTGCATCCAGTTGGGAAGCCTGTTTTGGGGTAATGCCGTGGTGCGTCAGAGCTTCTTTGATGCCACTGGTCCAGGTTCTCTTTGGTCTTCCGCTGGGCTTGTATCCAGAGAATCGCATATTATGTGTACGATGTGCCGGCTGGGAGATCGGCGTTCGTAAAAGGTTTCCAAGCCATTTAAGTCTCTACTGCTCTATGTATTATTTCGCTATGATATTCAAATTAGCTGATTTCTTGAGGTATTGCGAAATATTTATTAAAATTATTGTCGTAATACAAGTCATTTACTATGGCCGTCGAAAGGAATAGAAATTTCTACAGTTTTGATCGCCATGTTTCTTGTGGCACAGCCTAACTCATGTATGGTGAAGACATCAAATTATGCTCACATTTGACTAGAGAGTAAAAAGTAATAATAACTTTCTTGTGTTTGATGCCTGGCGAATGTCCTAAAAGCAAAGGTTAATGCATCTGAATCATGTCGACATCTATATAAATATATTAATGGCGAAGTTTTGCAGCAAATTATTGCGTTGATTATTACGTTTCTGGCTGTTGTCTGAGCATGACTTTGTTTATTAACATGGGCCAGATGTTTATCAATTGGGTCAAACAAAACCATCATTTATTGGGCCTCTCCTGACAAGAAATATTGTTATCTGTTCCTGCCACTGGCATTCGCGCTAATCTTTTACACGATTTGAGAGACAAAGCAAAAATTAATATGTCAGAGATGAGGGCGTGGAAGGGTTAATTCTAAGCCGGTGGCCTAGCATGAAGGGTCAGAGTGAAAATCAAACATCGGGTAATTGGGGGGGGGGGGGGATGTAAAAGCAGATATCAATTCACAGTGAGAAACATCCACTGTAAGCAAATTTACAGAGAGCGCGGACGACAACAGGACTAGCAGTCGGCCCAGGAACTCTATTAGTCCAGGTCTGCTAGAAAAGGAAAAAATTAGGCAAAACGTTCTAAACTTGAATACTCTAGGTACACGATTTTTAAAAAAATATCCCTTATGAAATCATATAGAAAAACTCACGACAAACACCTCAGTTTACACTATCATTTCATGCAAAAATACAAACGCCACAGATCGTCTGGCAAACAGTTTCCTGGCGGCTTTGAACGTGGACTTTGATTTATCTACCCAACAAATATCTTAAGAGCACAGAATTTCATTTATATAGTAGATTTTTTTGGCACTAAAGAATAGAACACTACATTTTTTCTCAGGACATAGAGAAGAAGACATAAAGAAAATGCAACCAGGCATCAAAACTCGAGCTCTACCATTTATCTGTTTTTAACCAGAAATCAATACTGCTAAATTTACTACCAATACAGTGTATGAAGTATACTGTTATTTTTCTCTCCCAGTGTTGAGTTATCTTGATGCAGGAGGCCGGCTGGTCTAGCGGCAAGGTGCTCGCCTCTCATGCCGAAGGTACCGGATTCGATTCCCTGTCGGCCCATGCATGTTGGAACGAAGAGGAAAAAATTCCTGTCCCTGATCCTATTGCAGATAGGATCGAGCACCTGGTCTTCTCGGATTAAGACGAAAACCTCAGAGGGCCCGTGTGCACGTTAAAGATACCTTGGCAGCTGGAAGTCGAGAGGAACAGGCCTAACAAGGCTGGCTGCCCCAGCAAAATAAAAAAAAGATAAAAAACTAATCCCCACCACAAAAACACACTGAAACAAGAACAAGAAAAAAATTATTTTTTTTTAATTCGTGCAAATGCCAAAGGGGAGAGATTCTCCATAAACGAAGACCTTAACTCGCTACCCTAAAGCTTTGACAACATTTAATTACTGTTTTGTTGAAACTTCAGAATCCAACATCCATTGAAAGATATCTCATTCTGCAATGCATGAACATTCATGAAAAATAAAGAAAGACGCAATCGACTCGCCTTCCGCAATTGAAGTACGTCTTTAAGCTATGCCAGGCTGTATATTTCAGTTATAGGAAATTCTGCATGGGAAGCTTGACAGATTTTAATGTGATTTAACCTTGAGAATGGAAGTGCAAGAGTCTGGCATTATGTTTTATCTTGTTTCCAAGATAAGAAAAAAAGCACAGAGACCTAAATTTGCGTGTACAAGACAAGGTGTTTTTGGTGACAAGAATCTGTAATGCACAGGTGGAGCCTTTTCACCACTCGGATTCAGGGCCGGATTCCCTGAGGGGTAGGGGTGGGAGCAGGGGCGGGCAAAAGAGGAAATTGCCCCGACACCCCCGGCACCCCCCCCCTTCCCAACCTCCTCCTCCTTGTCATAGGAGGCTCCCCTCCACACAAAATTAATGGTAATGTTTAACTTTGATGTTGAGTCACTTTTGTTGTTCATGGGAACTAAAGAGCACATAGCAGCTGAGGTATGTTCTTTGTCATTTGTTTTACCGAAAGTCTATGGAGTTTTGCTGGCACGTATTTACATGCATTTACTTTAGACATTTATATAAGTCATTTAACCATATCGTATATGAATAATTAGTCAGTTCAAATTACATGCAATCAGTGACCTACTTATAATTATTATACTAGACCACGCACCCCCTGTTGTTCTCGGACACGCAAAGTGAAACTAAACGTGGAGCGCATCCGCCATTTTTTCTAATGTGGCCAAACAAACTGCAGACCTATAGGCGGTGAATTGCAGAGACGATAGCTGGCAAAGGTTGTACGTTAAGAACAGGCAAGCCTTCGGCCTTTGAAAGGTATAGGGCACATACACAAAATGAAAGAAAAGAAAAAAGATCAGTTATAAAAAAATTGTAAGTAAAAAAGGATGGATGTGACCAAGCGGTGCGAACATGCGTAAAAGATTTTTGTTCTACTTTTGTCTCTCCTCTCAAGTAAATGCAGGAGAGATCTAAGTTATCGAAATGAGAGAGATCAAATTTTCTGTTCACACTTATTAAAATTGAAAAAAAAAAAGAGTATTTACATGTTTAGAATTTGATTTACATTTACAGTTAGAAACTTTACTGTCCCCTTCATTGAAAAGGAATAAAGAAAGAAAATCATCTGAAGCAAATCAGCCGTGCGCAGTCTAAATAAGAGTAGCATGTCTCTGCGTGCAGTGTATGGACTTCCATGATTGTGTAAATTTGTTCATCTGGTCACGTATATTTTAGTTTCTATGAGATTCTCAGCGCACCTGAAGTGCCCCGTTCCCCAAAGGCCTTTATCCGGGTCTGACTGAGGTTTGGATTGCTTTGCCAGAAATCTATTTTGACAACATGACCAGCTAATTTCACGCCCGCCTTAGGACTCCAGTTCAGATGCACCCACTCCTGCGGACACACACACTCGCATATAAAATTAACTCTACAAAAGATAACACTAACTCTGCCCCTCTTTTCCTTTTTCAAACAATCAGGACAATCATGAGATATTAGAAAACCGACACCCTTATAATCAGTAATTTTTGTTACAATGTCAGCTTGCTCCAACCCGAGTTCCACAGCCAGGTCTAAAACGCAACTAAAAAAATGCAAACGGTTACAAAAAGACATTAAAAACTCTACAGAAACAGGAAAAAGGACGTCAGCAACACTATAAATAGTTAAATGGACATGTTTAGCATAGAGAACATATTTTGTCCAACATCACTTGCAGGTCATTTAAAAGCATTGGTCTGCTAAATATTGATTTATGTCTGTAGTAATTCTTTTGATTTTACAGAATTTCATTGAAACCTTGACATCCTCATGTGCATGGATTTCTCAAGATGTCAGTCAAACCGCTAACAGACTAAAGATTTCGTTGTAGAAACAATGTAGGTCAACCAGCCTCTTTTCACTGATAAAAAAACAACAAGGAAATTTGGCCCTGAATCTTTGAAATAAAAATCTGGATCTGAGTTTTGAATGGCATTTGCCAACCAGGCTCTCGAATAATCGTAAGTCTTTTAATAATTTTGTAGACAGAATTTTGTAGTCTTCAGGCCTATCATGCCAGAGTTTATAGCTCCTATTGCGTTATTTTCATTTTTTTTAAAAAGGCATGTCCTTCACTGATTAAAGAAGTGGATCTTGCTACAGGAATACAGAATAATATAACTACATGACTTTTTTTTTATATATCTGAATCCATCATTTTCCGGTTTTATGTCTGTATTTGACAGAATTTAAGCCATAATGCTAAAGCTCATCCTACTGTCTGTACTGACTGTGTGTTGGGCTGGGGATGTTAAAATCAGCTACCAGGACGGCGAACTGAAACTTCTTCTACCGAGTGAGTCAAATAATCTCTGTGTTCGGCGATTTCTTTTGATGTTTGTCTTTCTCTATGCTACTGAAGGGCTCTCTCTCTCTCTCTCTCTCTCTCTCTCTCTCTCCCTCTCTCCCTCTCTCTCTCTCTGAAATGCTGTTAATTATATGAAGTAATAAAACTTATTCTATTCTTAGGGAGGTATCATAGTAAGTGTGGTCATACACAATCAGATGTTGGCAGACAAGAAGTCCGCACCATTACGTCTTATATTTTCTTAGTAAATGCGGGAAGACCATATCACACTAGTCCCGATCAGACACAGTCAGCTTCTGCCACTATTTCTTCGGTGTACATTTTGCTGGCAGCAACTGGCTGTGTCTGACCGGGCTTAGTATGGTGGCTCCCAAAGGATAACATTTAGATACCTGACACAGGATACCGAGACAATCAGCTTGCTAAATTCTGTCTGATCCAACATGCTGAGCACGTATCATATCAGCGATGTCAATAATGCTACAAATGCCCATCTCTTACCTTCATAATACAAAGAAACGTAACTGGTGCTGTCTGTGATGAGCAACTTACATGCGCACAGTTTTTGGACATTACTCAGAGAAGGAATGGTTTGTCTCTGTCTCCTGTTCTCATGTGATACCAGTTTAGTGGGTGGTACCCATGTAACCTTGAGGTGAATCAAACTGTGGACATGGCATGGCTGTTAAAACTACTAAATTTATTCAAGATTTTAAAAACAATTCTGCCTTTATCATTTCATATTCCATCGCGACTAACTTGCAGGTCGTTACATGTTGTACCTATTTCTGTCAATATTAGAATAGGCCTAAAGATATAGATTTGACATTGAGCCATTAGTCAAAGATGATTAAAAAAAAAAAAGAACAAACTTGAAATACAATTTCTAATATTGAGACACTGCACAAATCGTTTAGATGTGAAAATGTAAAATTCGGCCCTTTCCGTATCCTATCCAGAACTAGTTCTGGCCCAGTCTTCAGTCATGTGCACTCCAAATCAAGATCAGTGAGAGATGCTGGGAGTAAAACAGACCATCAATGCCTAATGCATTTAGTCGTAAAAATGAATGGATCACTCCAGATTTTCTGAAGACCTTTCACGATGTGCATTCATAAACTGAAAAGTAGTATCATCCTGGTGATGTGTGGGTACTGCTGTGACAATATTGGTGCCACGCCTCATTAACATTCAGCAGTCTGGGTGGAACAAATTCAATTGTGCTTTTTTGTTTGTCCCACAGTCTTCGACGGGCAAATCGGTCGAGTTGCCTTTAGTTATTCGACCGGCACATATGAAGGGAAAGCTCCTGCTGTGAAAACGAGTAAGTGAATAGTTTTAGGTTTGGTTTATGAAACTCGACGTAACCTGTGTTCACCTAGTTCTGTCCACTGTATATTAATTATGTCCAGGCATGCCTGGGCAGAGCAATGTAGCGACGTGCCACCATTGATGAGGAGCTTAAGAAGAGAATCAGCAGGGCAAGCAATGCCTTTGGCAGGCTCCCACCCAATACCTGGGAGTGCAGGGGAGTTAGCCTCAAAACCAAGCTGAAAGTCTGCCAAGCAGCGGTAATAACAATGCTCTTGCGTGCATGCCAATCATGGACTGTTTACGGCAGAAATGCAAGGCTCCTGAAGCACTTTCATTCAACCTGCCCCTGTAGGCTCTTGGACATCAAATGGCAGGTAAGGGACCCCGACATAGAGGTCCTCTCTCGTGCCCACATGCATCGTATACATTCCCTTAGAGAAGGCACAAGGAGGGGGGGGGGCGCGGACACATTCTATCCTAGCAGCCCGCTCTTCTACCCAGCCACGGTCCTGCCCGAAATGTGCAATGCGTGGAAGACAATTCCGTGCCCAGATTTGACTTATCAGCAACCTTAGAAGAAGATCCACCAACCAATAGAAGGTGAAATAATGGTCATAATCGAGAACGATGAATGAACATCATCATCATTATTAACTACATTTTTGTCCATGAACATTTGTCACATCCACCTATCCTTTCAGCCACCAGTGTGAGCTTATTTCCATCCATTCATCTCGTTCATCCATCCATCCAACCTTCTATCTATCCATCCATTCATCCACGTATCCACCCACCCTTATATCCCTCCATTCATTACATTTATGATTTACTGTCCTTTTCCTCTACAAAACACAATTTGACATAATTTGTCGTTTGTCATGAGCTCAGGTGAGGGCTATGAATTCAGAACCACCAATGTGCCACATGACGCAACCAAGATCACCGCCAAGGCACGGGTGTACGACCGAAGTGGCAAATACATCTTCATCACACCAGATAGCGAACTTACCATCTGTAAATATCTTGTTGTTGATCTGATGTCGAATTGGTGATGGCGGTTGTGGTAGTTCAGATTTTTTTGATTTTTTTTTTAATTTCAGAGTTTACTTTAACATTCTTATAAAGGTTTTAACGAGGATGGTGATGGTGATCAGCAAGTGTGTATACAACATTATTCTTTCTCAAACTTTTTCTTTTCTTTTCTGTGTTTGTAAACACATCTAACAGGGCTGGCAGATCAGCCGCCACCTATGCGATCCGTCAGTATCATACATTATTTTTACGAGTGATGAGGACCTTCATTAAAACATGTTCAAGAAATGTCGGACTCTGATAATATTGTTTAAAAAATATATAAAATAAAACTGGATGAATTCTAGTATCAGATTATACTAAAATAATGCATATCCGCAACCCATATCCGATAGTTTCGTGCCCACCAGTGGGTAGTGACCTATACCTTGAAAAACACTGCACTGGTGTAGGCACCTTCAAACGTCAATTTTAATCTTTAGTTTGAAATGTACTTAATACTCCTGGTTTAAATATAAACCTATTTGCACTTAGTTGCCACTTTGGACAGCAGATTTGTAGAACAGAAACCTAATTTGATCTACAACGTGTACACAATTACAGCACAGAAATACAAAGTATTGTGCCACGATAACCTGCTTTCTCGTTCAGATTTTCAAGTATTCCTTCCCACAAAACCATAGGTTACTCGTACAGTTGGAGATATTTTGCTATCAACATTAAGCTCACCAAGAGTTTTGCTGATCATGTGTTAATACCACGGCAATGGTTTCTTTCAGCCAATCAAGTTATTCACAAGTTGACTCAGTCCAAGCGGGCGTGTGTGGTCATTTTCCGTGATGATTTCAACAGTATCAACGAGCGGGATGGCAATTGGAAGTACGAAGTGTCTATGTACGGTGGAATGGTAAGGTATTGAAAGTCGGGGGGGGGGGGGGAGGGGGAGGGGAGGGGGGCTGCGCTCTTGCTTCATGTGATGCACTATTAAAACCCACATTAAAGGCTTCCTGTAGGGAAAAAACAACAATAACATGACTGATGATCTGATCCTCTTAGTGGTTCCAAGAGGGGCTGATACCAGAGCCTTTTCTCAGTTTGGACCCTCAGTGTGGAACGCCTTACCCGGGAGAATTAGAGACGATAACAATTTGAACTCTTTTAAATGGAGACTGAAAACGTATCTTTTTAACTGAAAGTTGTGCATTCCCAGCCAGCAACTTTCGGAAATATGACGTATGGAATTGACCTCACGTTCGCACATAGGAATGAATCGTTTGTACCTAAATCTGCTGGTTATATCAGTTTGATGTAGGTCATCTGCTCGTATGGTAATCCTACCAACCTTACGCAATTCCCATACAAAACTTTGTCGGATTGACGTAAGGACGCTGGCATTATTATTATTATTATTATTATTATCACAATACAAAAGCAACTCAAACCCTAAAGGAAGTAGAGAGCTAGGTCACAGGTAGTCATCTGGAAAAGTTGATGAAAAAGTTGGTTAAATCAAAAAAAGAACATCAATTTGTATTCACCGAACGAGGAAAGGTACGGAAAAGCGCAAGGAGACAAAACTAAGAAAAATGCATTGGGTTAACAAATAAGAACTAACAGAGAAATGTATGACCCATAGAGAGAAAGAAAGAAGATGAAATGATATCGGTGTGACCTTTCTATGTATTCTCGGTACTACATAAGTTCTGGTCAAACGCGCTTATTATATATGCAGTTATGCCCCTCCTTATTTTTGCCGTCCCTTTAAATGAAACAAGACATTGAAAATACCTCCAATTGATTTTGGATAAGTGGACCCTGGCATTGCAATAATCGGTGTCAATTTCTGTGGAAACAAACGGAGGACAGTAGAAACTGAATAAACAATTATGCTTGCCATAATGTGGCAGGCAGAGGCGTGTGGAGAAAGTGGCACAGATAACAGATAAAAACGTCGGGTATTTGCCATATTGTTGTGTGTACATTTTTGCCTATTCAGGAAAATGAAGATTGAAGTTTTGGTGGGCAAAAGGGCTGAAAAGTATAAAACATTACGTCACAAACACATACATTATCTTGAAAAGTTTTTAACTAATTGGAATGACACCTCCTATATATAATGAAACTAGGAGAAAGAGAAACACTTTCATAATAAAATCTCAAAATCGGCAATATGTGGTATACTACAATAGGACAAAATACCCCAAGAAAATATGAAGGACTTCATGTTTGTGTGCGTAATGTTAATTGTACCGTCGTGTGAGATCCATACTCATGGGTAACATGGACAAGACGATGGTGAAAACGACATTAAAGACGATGTTGATCATTTATTGCTCCACAGAACTGGGAGTTCCAAACGTACACACCAGAAGCAAGGAACATCTTCACCAAGAACGGGATGCTCTACCTCTATCCAGTACGTTGTTTATCGTGTTCCACTGCTGAGAACGGGAGTTTAAAACTGAACTAAGATCACACGTGCATGGATGCACACACATACACACACACACACACATGATATTATTAGAGCCAAGACACACACATACAGACATAATTATGATATTATTAGTGCCAAAATATGGGAGAGAAAAAAAAATAGACCAATCAAATAATTGATTTTTTTTTTTTACAGTGTTTTGAGGATTTCATAAGTTTATCTAAAAGTGCATTTGTGTGTGTATGTTGCTTGAGTGTGTGTGTGTGTGTCTGTTGTAATCGTCTCGTTGTGTTTGTGATGAAGTTTTGCAGCTGATATGATGGAAAACAACAACAACAATGACAACATAAACTAGATGAAATAATTACATGTAGCTAAGTTTAATTAAACTAGTCAGTGAACATAAGGGTAAAAACCGATGTAAGGATAAGAACAGTGAACTGACAGGGAAAAACACCCAGACTGCAACTGTCAATCTTAATACGCCCACACAATCTCAGTTGCGTTTCTTTAAACCATTTCTTTAGTCTAAGCTGATTGTTTGACGTTACTTTCTTCCCAGACCAAGACCACTGACGATCCTAGATGGAATGAGAATTTCCTTCACACCGGAAAAATGGATGTCACACGTAGGTTAAAATTTCTGAGTCATTTGTTTTATTCTACATCAGTTACATTGAGGTGGTCTAGAGGCAAGTTGCTCGCCTCTCATGCCAAGGGTCCCGGGTTCAAAACCCGGCCGGTGCAGGCATGTTGGAAGTTTGGGATTTTTCTCATATTTTCGTGTCTATGATCCCAGCGGGGGGTTGGATCGAGTACCGTTCTCGGATAAGGACGAAAAAAATCGGAGGGCCCGTGTGCAGGTTGCGCGAGTTAAAGATACCTTGGCAGTTGGAAATCGAAAAGAGCAGGTCGAACAGGCCGCTGCCTGGGCAAAATCAAATAAAATTCAGCCCTACCTCCCCCTCATCCCCCCCCCCAACCCACCCAAAAAAAAAAAAACGCCGAGCGCTGCATTGTGGCGACGACGTGCCTGCTCCAGTTGTAATTGGGTGCAATGACACAAAGGCAAATTTCCCACATGGGATTAAAGTAGTATACAAATACAAATACAAATACAAATACAAATACAAGCCAGAAATTGAATATCCAAGCCCATGACTTGGGTAAGACTCCGCACCCAATGATTGGAAGAAAGTAAAGGACCGACATTTGAAGCGGTTAGTTCTCCTCTAAAGATTTCTTGCCGTCCCTTCCAAAGTTGACCTATTTCCAACTTGTTAGGTTTTTTCCCAAAATCGTGTTTTCGACTATTCCCGACTTAAGTTCTTGTTTGTTCCGCCTCCATTTTCTGAAAAAACTGGAGGTCTTTTAGTATGCTGAAGAGATGTAACAAATTCACACTTTGACACTTGTTTAAAATGCATTGTAGCACTTGTCAAACTATTGCACCGTTCTTATTCTTACTCATAATAATGCCAAAGACAGAAGCATTTAACGACGAATTTCTCAGTTGTGCAAAACGTGGAGTTGGAACCAATAAGAACTCAGGTCGCGTATTACACATGTTTTATTTAAGAAAATATTGGTAAAATCTTTTTCAATCTTCCATTTACCATTTTCACCTTCATTTTAATCCCGTTCTCCAGAGATTTGGGGCCGGTGTACCAATGCTGCAAACTACGGATGTGTCCGAGAAGGACAGTACGGACTATTGCCTCCTGTCATGTCAGGGAAGATTCTAAGTATACCTGCCATCAAGTACGGTGAAGTGGAAATACGCGCTAAGATTCCCAAAGGAGACTGGATATGGCCGGGTAAGATCTTATCTTTGATCTTGAATTTTTACGGCGCATCGGCACGATGATGGCCACATTGCGCTCTTCAAGGTCTATTTGAGTACTTTAGTTATGTCTCGTCTTCAGAGCTTCTAAATTTCACAAATTGAATAGAATTAAATAGTTCCATATGAATTCAATCACTTTAGTAAAATTCTCAAAAGTTGCTTTGTATGGATCTGAAAAGAGATTTTGAGAATCAATAATAATGTATACTAATTTTCTCTTAAGATTTATTTAGTCTGATTTCGGGTCATTTGCAAAAGTAAAAGGCGTGAAGAAAAGTTAATCGTTGATGCATGGGAAATAATTCCATGACATGCTCCCACCATTGGCTACAAGAGACAGCAAAATATCAGCCAACATTATTATATAATGTATTTCATCAATCCAGCAATCCATTTCTATCTATCTGCTTAGCTATCTGGATGTTGCCGAAGAACAATAAATACGGAACCTGGCCAAGATCTGGTGAAATCGACATTATGGAATCCAGAGGTAAAACGTAGAATGATACATTCAGTATTCTAGGATAAACAAAGGATTGAAGAAAAGCCAGGCATTAGAATAAGAAATTGTACTATAATAATATAAATAAACGCAGTGTGGCAAGTCTCTGTTGAAGTTGTCAGCGACAGGTATGTTTCGATAATTTCTCCATTTGCAAATTGTGCAGAGACTAAGCAAACTTACATTCTTTATGTTGTGAATGAGAGATATTTTTCTCATTACTCGAGCGTGTAGATTTGAAGAAACTGAGTTGCACTATTATTCTGTCTTTGCAGCATACTTTGACTTTATTTTTGTCCAGTGGAATCCTCATTTGTCACATTTAGCATATTAAAACTGCATTTCAAAGAACCTTTCAACTAGTTGAGATTTAGTTTCTTAAAATGTATATTCAAAAACGATAGCGCAGCCATAAACACCAACATATTAAACAGTGTTATAGTATTAAGAACTTACTTGATGTTGGTATAGACTTGGATCCAACTGCGCAGAGCGGCACATAGTACTAATACAGAACAGACAGATAAACATCAGAGGAGGCAAATAGATATGATAAAACCACTCACTCATCAGACGCGGGGCATATTACATTATTACTATCGCACGGGAGATAAACAGAAGATTTGAAAGCCAAAATTACCCTTGTTGAACAAGGTTTAGGATGCCGGAATTCGTTGCTGAATGTATGCCCCTCTGTTGGATTGATAATGTTGACATTTCCTCAGGTAATACGGGACCGCTGGGCACTGGCCATGTCAGCAGTACATTGCACTGGGGTCCTTCATTCGATCAGAACAAATATTCTCTGACATCGGCAGAGCAGTGAGTTTTTCAATATTTGCACACTAATAGTGTACTTTAAAATAAGATTGACCTAACATCACCAAAGATTTTGTCAAACCCTTTCTCTGCCATGAAATTTCATTTCCTCTTCATAGAAACTTATTAAATATCTGAAAGATCTCTTAGTAATGTTTAGAAGGAGTGGGCGTGGGGCATTTGTACCGAATCTAGTAAGTGCACTTGTCGCAGATCTTTCGCGCGTTTGTTTTATTATTTCTCTTTTCACTATAATACAGAGTGGCAAATGACTGGCATAACAGTTTCCACACCTGGAAATTGGAATGGACACCCAACCACATTAAGTGAGTAACATTGAAAGTACATTATGTGTTTTTTCAGGGTAGGTTGAGAACCCTTGGAGATTTGGTATTAACGGCAGACCGCGATAGATCGCTGTGAGGATCCGGGGGGGGGGGGGGGGTTACAATATTATTGTGTGTGAAGACAAAAGAGAAAAGGGTGAGAGGGGAAGGAGAGAGAGAGAGAGAGAGAGAGAGAGAGAGAGAGAACTGAGAAACTGGGATCGCATTTGGAAAATTGTAGTTGCTCATGCACACGCAGTCCTGTTTAACTCTATCCAAAATAAAAAGAAAAAACCCTCTTTTTCTGTAACAAAAATCGAACCACGCACAGCATAAGTTTTTCACGAAATATCATAAAACCACAGAAAAACTATGGGGTCGCAGCAGGGCTAAAAGCAAAGTCAAAATTGGGCAAAAAGGAAAGGTTGTATGTTGCAAAACCCCGCGTCAGAAATAAAACCCGAACAATACAAAGCAAACTAAAGAGAAGACAGAAAATACACAAAATTTTCGGCTTTCGCGTTTTTCAAGTGAAAAAAAAAACAACAAAAGACTTCAACAGGAACGAAGTGAAACAGTTTAGACAGCATAAGTTATAAACTAAATGAACTAAATGAACTGAATTAGCGTTCATCTCTGGATTGCACGGTGTATTACAGAACATCAGTTGACGGCAAGCCCCTGCTGAATGTTGATCCTGGTAGCGGTGGGTTCTGGCAGAAAGGTGGATTTTCTGGCAGCAACATCTGGGGCAGCGGCGGGAAAATGGCCCCCTTTGATCAGGAGGTAATTATCTTTTTGGGGGGTGAGGGGTGGGGCTGGGGAGTTAATATGCCTTTTGTCTTGACCGCGCTCATGTGTCTCTGCAAACTTAGGTAAAATGTTGGCAGAGACCATTTGGACCATGTAGCCAAAATATTCATTAAAGGTTTTAAATGGCCAACTTCAGGCTAGTTTCCCAATAAAGTATTGTGGCCATGTCCTCAACGAAAAGGCTGTTGTGGCCAACAAGCTAAACCTAACCCTATCCCCAACCCAGCAGGTTATTTTTAAAAAAAAGAAAAGAACACCCCCCCCCCCCCCAAAAAAAAAACAAACTGTGCAGAGTCCAATTTGGCCACTTGGCGCAAATAGTCACATCGTAAATTGTTTATGGCTTCAAAGGCGTATTTAAACACCGTGGACGGCTCTCGATCTCTTGACTGGACTGGGCCAAGGCATAGCGTGTTGTGTATTAATACACTTTAATCGTTTCATGAGATTTAGTGAAAATGAAATGTCTATCAACAATAAGCTTGGTCACCGTAGAGACGGTTGACAGGTGATCACGACAGGTGAGTGACCACGGCGGTTCAGAAATTCCCACCTCTACGCAAAAGACTGCAGGAAACCACACAGACTTAGACAATGGTGTGGCTTGACCCAAATGACCAGTTTATAACAAAGTCAAGACGTGTTTGATCCAGGTTTCTTCCTCTTTACATCTCCTGTAATCTCACTATCTCAACAGTTTTAATCCATCTTTTTTTCCCCAAAGAAGTAAGTCTTAAATTATCTTCATTTCCTACAAAATTCCAGTTCTACTTAATCCTGAACGTGGCTGTTGGTGGCACCAATGGATTCTTCCCTGACAATGCAGCCTGGCCAAATCCCAAACCATGGCAGAACGGCTCCCCGAAGGCGGCCGAAGATTTCTGGAATGCCAGAAACCAGTGGCTGCCCACATGGCAGGGTGATAACGTTGCTATGATAGTCGACTACATTGAGATGAGAACCTGTTAAATTGAAAATCACGCAGATGGTTACTGGATGACCGGTTGCTCTGACAATAATCCCAGGTCCAGCCATCTCATTTTCCCTTTCTGAATTATGAAAACAGTTCTATGGAAGTTATGTTAATTTTTTTTCTTGTGATACTGGATGTAGAACTATTGCAGTGTGGTATTAAAAGCATGTCTTCTGCAGACAAACACTGAGAAATATAAGATAAATGACTGTGTTCTTTTAATATGGGCGAGTTGTTCTGACAATGACCTGCGTACCAATATTCTTTGGATTAACAAGAATATGATTCAACACACGGTTAGCAGCATTCTAATGGCTGTTTTGAAGCGTAATTCGATCGTAATAAATGAAGGTTAAAATGAGAATAATCTATTAATTCTTTATATTGCACGATCTAACTAATACCCTCAATCTACTCTCATTAAAGTGTGCTCTGAGGAAGCGTATGTTGACCTGGTCCGAGGCAAGGTCTGAATATAAATTTTGATAATCTACTATTAGGACTTGAGGTAAGGGATAATAATTTTACAATAATTATTAACTTTCAAAGAAACCAACTTTGATGATACTCCATTCTTTATTTTCCTCTCCTTCATGTTTTTGTCAAGAGCAACGGTATTTCCAGCTGTCTGATTTCGATGTATGACCGTTTATCTCTTCCTTCTCCCTGTATCTGCGACCAAAAGCAGTAAATATAATTCACACAGTTCTTTGAGATAGACTTTTGGAAATCGGAGCGCACTCCAGCCGATTTTGAAAGGCTAACTTGTTGATTGGTAGCGTCAAGAGACTGGGTTTCAAATAGATCCAACAAGCGACGTCACCATTTGACAGCTTGGTCGGGCAAAATCAGCTGGTGTGAGCCTAGGATTAATACCTCATGTCAATAAAACAACACACAAAGCGGCAGAAGCAGTATGTCAACACAGATATCACCCACAACACTAGCCAGTCCAGCAATAACAACAATGTCAATTGCAGCCAGAATAGTGACTGCGTTAGGAATTAAATCTTTAACTAAATAAACAAAAGCAGTCACGGCGACACTGACAATTATCTCCGTAAATTTAACATTCAGGAGTTTTAGTTGTGAAAAATGAATGATCTTTGAACATGAGGAATTACATACAAATGGGATTAAAGAAGTATACAAAATACAAATACAAAAAATGTGTGCACTAGTCGTCAAAATTACGGTGATTATTTTGTCTTCCTCCGTTTCGGGCATTTATTGTTTCATTTTTCCTGCTTCGCCATGCTAAGTCTTCCTCCGTATTGTGAAAATGTGTCTTTTACGGTATTCCATACTTCCTGGTGCTAGTCAGCAAAAAATACAGTTCCACATATCTACCAGACATAAAAGATAAAAAGGGTAAGAAAGGGAAATGAAATAAACCAAAAGTCAGAGTAGAGAGTGGAGAGAGAGAGAGAGAGAGAGAGAGAGAGAGAGAGAGAGAGAGAGAGAGAGAGAGAGAGAGAGAGACAGAGAGATAGAGATACAGAGAGAGAGAGAGAGAGAGACTACAAAAGAGAAGTGAAATGAAAACGGATAACGGCGATGGTGAGATAAAGAGAAGAATGAAAGAAAGGGCAAACGGAAAAGTGCTACCACAGAATGAATGACAACTGATGGAGATTGAGATTTCTGACAATCTGTCAGTACATGGTGAATTCGGCCATCATTCACTTTCCAGACCATTCTCGTGTCCATTTAGCTTTCCTTAAAACCATAAAAACAGTATTTTTCTTTACACACATTATATAAACATGAATAAATTACAAGGTTAGTTGGCATCACATATATAAGGACAAATCTCTCTGTGTTCCAGCCCGCTCTTCCTCGGACAATCAAGACATGTCAGTAAATTGTTATCATGTCATTACGTCAGTTTGTTCCAATACTAATTTTACGGCGCGTTTTCAGATGTAAACAAAAAGGAATGAATGGAACAACAAAAAAATATATAAATAATTAAATCAATAAAACAAATAGATAAATAATAATAAATGAATAAAGTAATAAATAACAAAAGTGGTCCACAACATCATATGAATAGCCACCCGGGCAGGTTTAGCAAAGACAATAAATTTTGTTCATTATCACTTGCAGTTAAACATCGATCTGTTGACTGATTCTATATCTGAAGGAACTCTTTTGATTTTAATCATTTTCGTTCAAACCCCCGATATCTTCAAAGCGCGTGGATTTCTTTCTCAAACTCTTGAATACAGACATGGAAATCAGAGCCTTGGATTTTCAAACTGATCTTGCTTCTCATATTGGTGCCGACCTGCGTTGCACTGTGGCGACGACATGACTGTACCAATTATAACTGGGCTGCAATAACACTATGTCAAATTTCCCAAATGGTCAAAAAAATACAAATAAAAAAAAGACCCTGTAGAGTTAGCCTAGACGCACAAGCAGATTTTGACTGGCCGGATAATTGGATGGCGACGTCACGATTCTGAGTTTCCTTGAGACCTCGCCCGTCAGCCAACTGGTCGGATCTCATTGGCACTCAGTGTCGTGACGTCATCATCCAACCAGTGGTCGATCAAGATCAATCAGAGCGCTTCTAGGCTTAAAGTTTCATCTGTTCGATAACCGACAAATTAATCTCTAGAACCTTGTTTTGCAAATGTAGAAATTGCCTTGCACATCTATTTGTCAATAATGGTTAAAAGCGGCGGTGGAGATCGCTCAGCCTTTTTAAATTGAAAAGGAGCACCATGGGTCGAAATGCAGGCCCCGTACTAGCTTAATCCGGGTCACACCTGTCGCCCTAGTGAAAAATGCCAATTAGTCCACCAACACACGATAAAACCACAGAGATTGGCCCTGAATTTTTAGATGAAAATCTTATTGTGAGTTTTAAGCGAAACCTTTTGCAAATTGGTCTTCTGAATAATCGTAAGTGTGTTCATTAGTTTACCAAATAACTTGTAGATGAAATACATATTACATGTATTGTATTTGTAAACTTCAACTGATCTTCAAATGCAGCAGTTGTTACTACTTACAGAGCCTGTGGCTCCAGGATCGGACCCTACGGTCACGGCAGATGCTGCAGCGACCCGAACTGACACATCATGGGCACACAATCCATTGTCTTTCGAGACAGAAGCATGCCAACAAAACTTCAGGACAAAAGATATTTTATTAGACTTTCTTTGTCCCCAAATCCCTCACTTCCTTGAGAAATATGTAATGAGATTCATACAGTGACACATTATTAAGTGATCCTTGGAGTAGGTTTAATGAATAATTTAATTTTTCTACGAGTCACTTTATCTTTTTCGACAGAGTATTTAAGTCACAGTGCTAAAAGCTCATCCTGCTGTCTGTATTGACCGCGTGTTCGGCTGAGCATGTTAAAATCAGCTACCAGGATGGCGAAATGAAACTTCTCCTACCAAGTGGGTGATGACAAAGCTGCTGCAGTTGGTTATTATCTGAGATTTGTAGCTTTCTACGTGTGCGTGTTTTCTTTCCTCTCTTAATGCTTAATTTCGTTATTATACATCAAATGTTAGCTGTAGTTTTCATCTCGAAATGTTCATCATTTTGGAATCATTTGATAGGGGTCTCTCGAATTTTTTGCGAACACGCAGCTCTCTCCAGAGTCGCGAGCACGTCGGGTACTATTGATCGAACAGCTTATAAACGCATCATATTCATGGGGATTACTTATGTCATCCTGATGGAAATCAAACATCGAATCTGTATACTACTAGCCGAGGCTCCTGGCGCTGACAGGGATAAACCTGCTTCATCCCCCCCCCTCCTCCTCCTCCTCCTCCTCCTCTCTCTCTCTCTCTATCTCTCTCTTTTTCTCTCTTGCTTTCTCTCTCCCCTTATCTCCCAAAAGTTTCCTATCCGCATTATTGCGTTAGGCTTTTAGCCACGCGGTTCCTGTGAGGAAAGAGCGCACCGACTTGAAAGACAGCCAAGTCAAATAAAAACTAAAAAAGTCGAAAGAGGACACCATGTGTGGACGAAATGAATCACAAGAAAAAAATATTTTATGACGTCTTAGTATCTGTAACCATCGGTGGCGGTGTTATGATGTGAGCATCATTAAATTGGAACCTGCTAAAACATTCTGAAGCCTATCCTTTGAGTGGTTTAGTCAGTAACTGTTGCCAAGCATCCGCAAGTCCTGAATGTTGATGATGATGATTGGGGATACTATCGGACCGATGTAATTAAACTTGAGTATGAGACTACTGTTTTCTCTACTGTCTTATCTTACTGTCCTCGGTGACATTGCAATGGTTTGACTTACAGTAACTTCAGGTTTCCCATTTCCTCTGTCTTTATTACAAAAGATAGGAGCTCTGAAATCTAGGTCAGAGGCCAAAAAATGATAGCAAGAAATGAGAGAAAAATGTAATGCTTGAAATCAAACCTCGAAGATCACAGGTTATTTGACAATTTAATTAATCTTCAGGTGCATTATTCTGGTACAAAGTGTAATATTTCATCCCAGTACTTAAAATTCTAGTCATAAATAATGTTTCCGTCTGTCTAGGTGGAAAGGGGAGAAGGGATGGAAAAAAGGGGGAGGGAGGGTTGAGGAGCTTCAATATCCGTAAAGTAGCAAAACATATGTTTTGGACAAACATGATGGCCATGCCATAGCGTAATACATGTAGTATAAAAAGGTACTAAACATCTTCTCCGATGTTCCGGCTCACACGTGATATTCTAATGTGGCTCCCTCTTTGTTTGTTTAGCCATTACATCAATACTCATGATCAGTTACAAAGGTTTGAATTACAGCATTGGCTCGCCCAGTCCGTATGTGTACGTCTGTTAGGCAACCTGTACACAATAACTTTTTTTGGTGTCGGCCATTCGTAAATTTTTCTCTCTGCAACTTATTTTCACCCCCAAACCCTCGAACATTCTCTATGCGATGAGGTATTTCAACCAGTGTCCTCTTGCGGTTGTCATCACCCAATTGGAATCTAAATCATATTTTTAAACCCTTTTCCGAAATCTAGTTCCAGTCCTGTTCATCAAACTGTGCCTCGAATCAAATCAGTGAGAGATGTAATAGTGAATCATCGCTGCCTGACTTGGCTGGCCTAAGAATGGATGAATCACTCCAGATTTTCTGAAGTCCTTTCATGATGTGCATCCCAAAAATTAGATGTAGTATAATGTTGGTGAAGTGTGAGCGCTATTACGACAATACTGCTGCTGCGCTACACTGACATTCAGCAGCCTGGGTGAAACTAACTCTGTCGTGCATAATGTTTGTCCCACAGTCTTCGATGGACAGATCGGCCAAGTTATCTTTAGTTACTCTACATAAAATATGAGAGGAAAGCTGCTGCAGTGAAAACAAGTAAGTGAATAGATTTAGGTTTGGTTTAGAAAACTCGACGTAATTGTTCTGTTTACTGTTTATTAAGTATATTTTTATGTCTGAAACGTTGTTATATCCACCCATCCATCCATTGATCTATCGAACCATCCATCCATCCATCCATCCATCCATCCATCCATCCATCCATCCAACAGTTTGCTTTCCTTTCTCTCTACAAAACATAATTGGACACGATTTGCTGTTTGTCACGAACTCAGCTGAGGGCTATGAATACAGAGCCAACAATGTACCGCAAGATACCACCCTGATCACTGCCAGAGCACAGGTGTACGACAGAAGTGGCAACTACATTTTCTCCACTCCAGAGAGCAAACTCACCATCTGTAAATATTTTGTTGTTGTTGTTGTGGATGAAAAAGCCGTGTTGGTGTTGATGGTTTTTCCAGCAGTGAAATTGTGTTCTTCTATTCCTTTAATTTAAATTCAGTATTTGATTTTCATTCCTTCCATCATTTTAACACGGATGATGATGATGATGTCGATGCTGATGATTATAATAAAAACAAAATCTGTACTTTTACATTTTTATTATATTCTTTAGAATGAACTGCAGTGTATTCCATTCAGATTTTGGCGTTACTCTATTTGCAAAAAAAGTGAATTTACTGCTGTAAATACTTTGACATCAGTAAACACAAGACTGTCCACAGGTAGTGGTGATCATGTCCTTATGCCCACGTCATGTTATATCCTACAGCCAGTGACGCTGTGGTCAAGTTGCCTCCATCCAGGAAGATTCGTGCTGTCATTTTCCGGGATGATTTCAACAGTATCAGCAAGGGTGGCGGGAAGTGGACGTACGAAGTGTCCATGTATGGTGGACTGGTAAGCAGAGGGCTGAGGCCTCTGATGCCGTTTACACGAGAGAGAGAGAGAGACAGAGAGAGAGGGGGGAGACAGAGAGAGAGACAGAGAGAAACAGAGAGCAGACACAGACAGATAGACTGACAGACATACAGACGGAGACACATACACTCACAGAAAAGTAGGGCACTCTGTCTTCGTTGGTCGGCTCAAATTTTGTATCAAAGAAAATGATGGTCCAAGACATCAGAATTTAAACATTCAAGTTAATTCACCAAACGAGAACAAACACACAAGGAAAAAATATGATTTTGGTGAGCAAGATGAGTCATACTGAACTTGAACTTGCTAGGGGAAAAAATAAAGCAAATGAAAAATACTTGTATTATCAAAATAACTTATGTATATAAAAATGCTTGAGGGGACAAGGTGGGCTGGAGGCAAGGTGCTCGCCTGTCATGCCGAAGGTACCCGGTTCGATGCCTGGACGGTGCAGGCATGTTGGATTTTTTTTTTCGGGGGAAAAAATTCCTGTCCCTGATCCTATGGTAGGAAGGGTTGAGCACCTAGTCTTCTCGGGCAAGGACGAAAAACTCGGAGGGCCCGTGTGCACCTTGGCAGTTAAAAGTCGAGAAGAGCAGGCCGACCAAGGCCGCTGTCCCCGTGAAATTCTAAAAACTAATCCCCACCACAAAAACACACAGAAACAAGAACAAGTAGAATAAAAACAAGAAAAGTGAAGTGTAAATGCTAATGGCAGCGAAACCTTCTAAAATAAAGACCTGAACACAAATCTTGTACTCCTAGATGAAAAGACCTAAACACAAATCTTGTACTAGATGAAAAGACCTAAACACAAATCTTGTACTCCTAGATGAAAAGACCTAAACACAAATCTTGTACTCCTAGATGAAAAGACCTAAACACAAATCTTGTACTCCTAGATGAAAAGACCTAAACACAAATCTTGTACTCCTAGATGAAAAGACCTGAACACAAATCTTGTACTCCTAGATGAAAAGACCTGAACACAAATCTTGTACTCCTAGATGAAAAGACCTGAACACAAATCTTGTACTCCTAGATGAAAAGACCTAAACACAAATCTTGTACTCCTAGATGAAAAGACCTAAACACAAATCTTGTACTCCTAGATGAAAAGACCTGAACACAAATCTTGTACTCCTAGATGAAAAGACCTGAACACAAATCTTGTACTCCTAGATGAAAAGACCTAAACACAAATCTTGTACTCCTAGATGAAAAGACCTAAACACAAATCTTGTACTCCTAGATGAAAAGACCTGAACACAAATCTTGTACTCCTAGATGAAAAGACCTAAACACAAATCTTGTACTCCTAGATGAAAAGACCTGAACACAAATCTTGTACTCCTAGATGAAAAGACCTAAACACAAATCTTGTACTCCTAGATGAAAAGACCTGAACACAAATCTTGTACTCCTAGATGAAAAGACCTAAACACAAATCTTGTACTCCTAGATGAAAAGACCTGAACACAAATCTTGTACTCCTAGATGAAAAGACCTGAACACAAATCTTGTACTCCTAGATGAAAAGACCTAAACACAAATCTGTACATCTGTACTCCTAGATGAAAAGACCTAAACACAAATCTGTACATCTGTACTCCTAGATGAAAAGACCTGAACACAAATCTGTACATCTGTACTCCTAGATGAAAAGACCTAAACACAAATCTGTACATCTGTACTCCTAGATGAAAAGACCTAAACACAAATCTGTACATCTGTACTCCTAGATGAAAAGACCTAAACACAAATCTTGTACTCCTAGATGAAAAGACCTAAACACAAATCTGTACATCTGTACTCCTAGATGAAAAGACCTAAACACAAATCTGTACATCTGTACTCCTAGATGAAAAGACCTAAACACAAATCTGTACATCTGTACTCCTAGATGAAAAGACCTGAACACAAATCTGTACATCTGTACTCCTAGATGAAAAGACCTAAACACAAATCTGTACATCTGTACTCCTAGATGAAAAGACCTAAACACAAATCTGTACATCTGTACTCCTAGATGAAAAGACCTAAACACAAATCTGTACATCTGTACTCCTAGATGAAAAGACCTAAACACAAATCTTGTACTCCTAGATGAAAAGACCTAAACACAAATCTGTACATCTGTACTCCTAGATGAAAAGACCTAAACACAAATCTTGTACTCCTAGATGAAAAGACCTAAACACAAATCTTGTACTCCTAGATGAAAAGACCTAAACACAAATCTGTACTCCTAGATGAAAAGACCTAAACACAAATCTTGTACTCCTAGATGAAAAGACCTAAACACAAATCTTGTACTCCTAGATGAAAAGACCTAAACACAAATCTTGTACTCCTAGATGAAAAGACCTAAACACAAATCTGTACTCCTAGATGAAAAGACCTAAACACAAATCTGTACTCCTAGATGAAAAGACCTAAACACAAATCTTGTACTCCTAGATGAAAAGACCTAAACACAAATCTTGTACTCCTAGATGAAAAGACCTAAACACAAATCTTGTACTCCTAGATGAAAAGACCTAAACACAAATCTTGTACTCCTAGATGAAAAGACCTAAACACAATTCTTGTACTCCTAGATGAAAAGACCTGAACACAAAACTTGTACTCCTAGATGAAAAGACCTGAACACAAATCTTGTACTCCTAGATGAAAAGACCTGAACACAAATCTTGTACTCCTAGATGAAAAGACCTGAACACAAATCTTGTACTCCTAGATGAAAAGACCTGAACACAAATCTGTACATCTGTACTCCTAGATGAAAAGACCTAAACACAAATCTGTACATCTGTACTCCTAGATGAAAAGACCTAAACACAAATCTGTACATCTGTACTCCTAGATGAAAAGACCTAAACACAAATCTGTACATCTGTACTCCTAGATGAAAAGATCTGAACACAAATCTGTACATCTGTACTCCTAGATGAAAAGACCTAAACACAAATCTGTACATCTGTACTCCTAGATGAAAAGACCTAAACACAAATCTGTACATCTGTACTCCTAGATGAAAAGACCTAAACACAAATCTTGTACTCCTAGATGAAAAGACCTAAACACAAATCTGTACATCTGTACTCCTAGATGAAAAGACCTGAACACAAATCTGTACATCTGTACTCCTAGATGAAAAGACCTAAACACAAATCTGTACATCTGTACTCCTAGATGAAAAGACCTGAACACAAATCTGTACATCTGTACTCCTAGATGAAAAGACCTAAACACAAATCTGTACATCTGTACTCCTAGATGAAAAGACCTAAACACAAATCTGTACATCTGTACTCCTAGATGAAAAGACCTAAACACAAATCTGTACATCTGTACTCCTAGATGAAAAGACCTAAACACAAATCTTGTACTCCTAGATGAAAAGACCTAAACACAAATCTGTACATCTGTACTCCTAGATGAAAAGACCTAAACACAAATCTTGTACTCCTAGATGAAAAGACCTAAACACAAATCTTGTACTCCTAGATGAAAAGACCTAAACACAAATCTTGTACTCCTAGATGAAAAGACCTAAACACAAATCTTGTACTCCTAGATGAAAAGACCTAAACACAAATCTTGTACTCCTAGATGAAAAGACCTAAACACAATTCTTGTACTCCTAGATGAAAAGACCTGAACACAAAACTTGTACTCCTAGATGAAAAGACCTGAACACAAATCTTGTACTCCTAGATGAAAAGACCTGAACACAAATCTTGTACTCCTAGATGAAAAGACCTGAACACAAATCTTGTACTCCTAGATGAAAAGACCTGAACACAAATCTGTACATCTGTACTCCTAGATGAAAAGACCTAAACACAAATCTGTACATCTGTACTCCTAGATGAAAAGACCTAAACACAAATCTGTACATCTGTACTCCTAGATGAAAAGACCTAAACACAAATCTGTACATCTGTACTCCTAGATGAAAAGACCTGAACACAAATCTGTACATCTGTACTCCTAGATGAAAAGACCTAAACACAAATCTGTACATCTGTACTCCTAGATGAAAAGACCTAAACACAAATCTGTACATCTGTACTCCTAGATGAAAAGACCTAAACACAAATCTTGTACTCCTAGATGAAAAGACCTAAACACAAATCTGTACATCTGTACTCCTAGATGAAAAGACCTGAACACAAATCTGTACATCTGTACTCCTAGATGAAAAGACCTAAACACAAATCTGTACATCTGTACTCCTAGATGAAAAGACCTGAACACAAATCTGTACATCTGTACTCCTAGATGAAAAGACCTAAACACAAATCTGTACATCTGTACTCCTAGATGAAAAGACCTAAACACAAATCTGTACATCTGTACTCCTAGATGAAAAGACCTAAACACAAATCTGTACATCTGTACTCCTAGATGAAAAGACCTAAACACAAATCTTGTACTCCTAGATGAAAAGACCTAAACACAAATCTGTACATCTGTACTCCTAGATGAAAAGACCTAAACACAAATCTTGTACTCCTAGATGAAAAGACCTAAACACAAATCTTGTACTCCTAGATGAAAAGACCTAAACACAAATCTGTACTCCTAGATGAAAAGACCTAAACACAAATCTTGTACTCCTAGATGAAAAGACCTAAACACAAATCTTGTACTCCTAGATGAAAAGACCTAAACACAAATCTTGTACTCCTAGATGAAAAGACCTAAACACAAATCTGTACTCCTAGATGAAAAGACCTAAACACAAATCTGTACTCCTAGATGAAAAGACCTAAACACAAAACTTGTACTCCTAGATGAAAAGACCTGAACACAAATCTTGTACTCCTAGATGAAAAGACCTGAACACAAATCTTGTACTCCTAGATGAAAAGACCTGAACACAAATCTTGTACTCCTAGATGAAAAGACCTGAACACAAATCTGTACATCTGTACTCCTAGATGAAAAGACCTGAACACAAATCTGTACATCTGTACTCCTAGATGAAAAGACCTAAACACAAATCTGTACATCTGTACTCCTAGATGAAAAGACCTGAACACAAATCTATACATCTGTACTCCTAGATGAAAAGACCTAAACACAAATCTGTACATCTGTACTCCTAGATGAAAAGACCTAAACACAAATCTGTACATCTGTACTCCTAGATGAAAAGACCTGAACACAAATCTTGTACTCCTAGATGAAAAGACCTGAACACAAATCTGTACATCTGTACTCCTAGATGAAAAGACCTAAACACAAATCTTGTACTCCTAGATGAAAAGACCTAAACACAAATCTTGTACTAGATGAAAAGACCTAAACACAAATCTTGTACTCCTAGATGAAAAGACCTAAACACAAATCTTGTACTCCTAGATGAAAAGACCTAAACACAAATCTTGTACTCCTAGATGAAAAGACCTAAACACAAATCTTGTACTCCTAGATGAAAAGACCTGAACACAAATCTTGTACTCCTAGATGAAAAGACCTGAACACAAATCTTGTACTCCTAGATGAAAAGACCTGAACACAAATCTTGTACTCCTAGATGAAAAGACCTAAACACAAATCTTGTACTCCTAGATGAAAAGACCTAAACACAAATCTTGTACTCCTAGATGAAAAGACCTGAACACAAATCTTGTACTCCTAGATGAAAAGACCTGAACACAAATCTTGTACTCCTAGATGAAAAGACCTAAACACAAATCTTGTACTCCTAGATGAAAAGACCTAAACACAAATCCTGTACTCCTAGATGAAAAGACCTGAACACAAATCTTGTACTCCTAGATGAAAAGACCTAAACACAAATCTTGTACTCCTAGATGAAAAGACCTGAACACAAATCTTGTACTCCTAGATGAAAAGACCTAAACACAAATCTTGTACTCCTAGATGAAAAGACCTGAACACAAATCTTGTACTCCTAGATGAAAAGACCTAAACACAAATCTTGTACTCCTAGATGAAAAGACCTGAACACAAATCTTGTACTCCTAGATGAAAAGACCTGAACACAAATCTTGTACTCCTAGATGAAAAGACCTAAACACAAATCTGTACATCTGTACTCCTAGATGAAAAGACCTAAACACAAATCTGTACATCTGTACTCCTAGATGAAAAGACCTGAACACAAATCTGTACATCTGTACTCCTAGATGAAAAGACCTAAACACAAATCTGTACATCTGTACTCCTAGATGAAAAGACCTAAACACAAATCTGTACATCTGTACTCCTAGATGAAAAGACCTAAACACAAATCTTGTACTCCTAGATGAAAAGACCTAAACACAAATCTGTACATCTGTACTCCTAGATGAAAAGACCTAAACACAAATCTGTACATCTGTACTCCTAGATGAAAAGACCTAAACACAAATCTGTACATCTGTACTCCTAGATGAAAAGACCTGAACACAAATCTGTACATCTGTACTCCTAGATGAAAAGACCTAAACACAAATCTGTACATCTGTACTCCTAGATGAAAAGACCTAAACACAAATCTGTACATCTGTACTCCTAGATGAAAAGACCTAAACACAAATCTGTACATCTGTACTCCTAGATGAAAAGACCTAAACACAAATCTTGTACTCCTAGATGAAAAGACCTAAACACAAATCTGTACATCTGTACTCCTAGATGAAAAGACCTAAACACAAATCTTGTACTCCTAGATGAAAAGACCTAAACACAAATCTTGTACTCCTAGATGAAAAGACCTAAACACAAATCTGTACTCCTAGCTGAAAAGACCTAAACACAAATCTTGTACTCCTAGATGAAAAGACCTAAACACAAATCTTGTACTCCTAGATGAAAAGACCTAAACACAAATCTTGTACTCCTAGATGAAAAGACCTAAACACAAATCTTGTACTCCTAGATGAAAAGACCTAAACACAAATCTTGTACTCCTAGATGAAAAGACCTAAACACAATTCTTGTACTCCTAGATGAAAAGACCTGAACACAAAACTTGTACTCCTAGATGAAAAGACCTGAACACAAATCTTGTACTCCTAGATGAAAAGACCTGAACACAAATCTTGTACTCCTAGATGAAAAGACCTGAACACAAATCTTGTACTCCTAGATGAAAAGACCTGAACACAAATCTGTACATCTGTACTCCTAGATGAAAAGACCTAAACACAAATCTGTACATCTGTACTCCTAGATGAAAAGACCTAAACACAAATCTGTACATCTGTACTCCTAGATGAAAAGACCTAAACACAAATCTGTACATCTGTACTCCTAGATGAAAAGATCTGAACACAAATCTGTACATCTGTACTCCTAGATGAAAAGACCTAAACACAAATCTGTACATCTGTACTCCTAGATGAAAAGACCTAAACACAAATCTGTACATCTGTACTCCTAGATGAAAAGACCTAAACACAAATCTTGTACTCCTAGATGAAAAGACCTAAACACAAATCTGTACATCTGTACTCCTAGATGAAAAGACCTGAACACAAATCTGTACATCTGTACTCCTAGATGAAAAGACCTAAACACAAATCTGTACATCTGTACTCCTAGATGAAAAGACCTGAACACAAATCTGTACATCTGTACTCCTAGATGAAAAGACCTAAACACAAATCTGTACATCTGTACTCCTAGATGAAAAGACCTAAACACAAATCTGTACATCTGTACTCCTAGATGAAAAGACCTAAACACAAATCTGTACATCTGTACTCCTAGATGAAAAGACCTAAACACAAATCTTGTACTCCTAGATGAAAAGACCTAAACACAAATCTGTACATCTGTACTCCTAGATGAAAAGACCTAAACACAAATCTTGTACTCCTAGATGAAAAGACCTGAACACAAATCTTGTACTCCTAGATGAAAAGACCTAAACACAAATCTTGTACTCCTAGATGAAAAGACCTAAACACAAATCTTGTACTCCTAGATGAAAAGACCTAAACACAAATCTTGTACTCCTAGATGAAAAGACCTAAACACAATTCTTGTACTCCTAGATGAAAAGACCTGAACACAAAACTTGTACTCCTAGATGAAAAGACCTGAACACAAATCTTGTACTCCTAGATGAAAAGACCTGAACACAAATCTTGTACTCCTAGATGAAAAGACCTGAACACAAATCTTGTACTCCTAGATGAAAAGACCTGAACACAAATCTGTACATCTGTACTCCTAGATGAAAAGACCTAAACACAAATCTGTACATCTGTACTCCTAGATGAAAAGACCTAAACACAAATCTGTACATCTGTACTCCTAGATGAAAAGACCTAAACACAAATCTGTACATCTGTACTCCTAGATGAAAAGACCTGAACACAAATCTGTACATCTGTACTCCTAGATGAAAAGACCTAAACACAAATCTGTACATCTGTACTCCTAGATGAAAAGACCTAAACACAAATCTGTACATCTGTACTCCTAGATGAAAAGACCTAAACACAAATCTTGTACTCCTAGATGAAAAGACCTAAACACAAATCTGTACATCTGTACTCCTAGATGAAAAGACCTGAACACAAATCTGTACATCTGTACTCCTAGATGAAAAGACCTAAACACAAATCTGTACATCTGTACTCCTAGATGAAAAGACCTGAACACAAATCTGTACATCTGTACTCCTAGATGAAAAGACCTAAACACAAATCTGTACATCTGTACTCCTAGATGAAAAGACCTAAACACAAATCTGTACATCTGTACTCCTAGATGAAAAGACCTAAACACAAATCTGTACATCTGTACTCCTAGATGAAAAGACCTAAACACAAATCTTGTACTCCTAGATGAAAAGACCTAAACACAAATCTGTACATCTGTACTCCTAGATGAAAAGACCTAAACACAAATCTTGTACTGCTAGATGAAAAGACCTAAACACAAATCTTGTACTCCTAGATGAAAAGACCTAAACACAAATCTGTACTCCTAGATGAAAAGACCTAAACACAAATCTTGTACTCCTAGATGAAAAGACCTAAACACAAATCTTGTACTCCTAGATGAAAAGACCTAAACACAAATCTTGTACTCCTAGATGAAAAGACCTAAACACAAATCTGTACTCCTAGATGAAAAGACCTAAACACAAATCTGTACTCCTAGATGAAAAGACCTAAACACAAAACTTGTACTCCTAGATGAAAAGACCTGAACACAAATCTTGTACTCCTAGATGAAAAGACCTGAACACAAATCTTGTACTCCTAGATGAAAAGACCTGAACACAAATCTTGTACTCCTAGATGAAAAGACCTGAACACAAATCTGTACATCTGTACTCCTAGATGAAAAGACCTGAACACAAATCTGTACATCTGTACTCCTAGATGAAAAGACCTAAACACAAATCTGTACATCTGTACTCCTAGATGAAAAGACCTGAACACAAATCTATACATCTGTACTCCTAGATGAAAAGACCTAAACACAAATCTGTACATCTGTACTCCTAGATGAAAAGACCTAAACACAAATCTGTACATCTGTACTCCTAGATGAAAAGACCTGAACACAAATCTTGTACTCCTAGATGAAAAGACCTGAACACAAATCTGTACATCTGTACTCCTAGATGAAAAGACGGTGTCGACAGTTATAATGATGATGTTGACCATTTTTCTTGATCCACAGAACGGAGAGTTCCAGGTGTACACGCCAGAGGACAAGAACATTTTCACACGTGGCGGACAACTTTACCTGTACCCAGTAAGTTGATTATCTTGTCCAGTCACCGAGAACAGAAATAAAAATCTGAAATCATACGCTCGTGCGTGCACACATACACAACGTCGGTAAACCATCGTATCTTGGTTCTTACAATTTTTTCATCAGATGCAAAGACCTGAATGATCTTCCTTATTTGACTCAGTGGTTAAATATTTTTTTTAAAAACACAACATAACGTTATATAACCGACAGTTTTCAGAATTTAACGCCCGAATTATAATACCGTCTAAGGGCTGCCAAGGGCCACAGGCATTCCAAATATCTCAATCTTTGCACACCAAAAAAGTCGGGTTACTCTATTTTACCGTGAGGCCCTTAAGTTAACCATACAACTGCCATTATTCGTTTAAACCTAATAATTTTCCACACCCTGCTGCCAGAACCAATGAAACAGACTTTTTCAGAAATTATACTCGGTGGGTTTTCCCGGTCAGTGCAGGCGCCAATACTACCTATTTTAGAAATCCACTTGCAGCTGAAAAGCTCATAACAGGACACAATAGTTTCTTCATGGCTGCAATAAGGTTAACTGAGAAATCGATGACGAATTTGAGGGGATTTTTAAAATATTTTTTTTACTATTTTATGAAGATTTGACACGTTTATTTCTTCCTTGTATGACACATATTTTGGCGTCCAGTGTGATGTTGTTGTTAACGTAATTGTCGTGTCATTTTGGTCTTAATGATGTCTTAGTCGAGCTACCGTGGTGATGGTACTAGTTTTCATCTCACCTGCTCAAAGAAACAGATGAAATAATTGGTTCGGTGGTCAGTGAACATGAAATGCCAACAGACAATGAACAAACAAACAAACAAACAAAATAAAGGACAAACAAATATGAAATTCAGAAGAACCGATGATAGGGTACAAACAGTGAATTAATTTCTTGGGGAAAAAACCACTTGGTCTGCAACAGTCAATTCTAATACTTGCAATGATCTCTAGTCTGTCACTTTGAACCATTTCTCCATTCTAAAATTATGAAACGTCACTTTCTTCCCAGACCAAGACAACTGACGATCCGAGATGGGACGAGAATTTCCTCCACACTGGGTTCATGGATGTGACAAGTGTGTTGAAATTCCTCAGTCATTATTTTATACTATGTTCATTTCACTGTGTTCTTAATAACCAGCTCTGGCCTTGATGATAACTGTTCCACTTACCTAATTCAGTGTCACCTTTCCAACGTGTTATGTCATAAAACAGCCAGTAATAGAGCATTCAGACCAATGGCTTGGCTGTGACCAGGTCAAGAAGCTGTAAGGACATCAAGGACTTGAACACTGACATTTTCTAATGGGGGTTGTGGTCAGCGTATTTCAAGTAGCAAAATATTTTTAACGCCTATTATCACAGTAACTTGAAAATAATGCATTGGTGTGATTTGTACTGCAGATATTAAGATAAACTATCACGCAGAGATAAAACCAAGTTTTCTTGTCAATCAAGGAAATCAAGGACATAGATTATGTCTCAAGACACAGTGCCTTGTAATAGCTTTTCCTTTAATAGCCCGCTGCCATCAGTACCATAATGTAACATGTTAACATTAAGCTGACATTGGTAATCATACTAAGCACTCTTGTTCACCATGAAACACAAAACTTCAAGTGTGTATTAATTAAGCGCAGTTATGAATGTCACTGCTATCACAGAATAACTTCATAGAAATAAATCTAGTTAATTGATGAAAGTATCAAGTAGCCAAAGACAGATGATTTCTCTGTTTCTCCTGCCAGATTGTTCTAATTATGTCACTGGCTGCATGCTCTGAATGAACAGTATAATCAGTACTTATCGACAATTACATACGTGAAAACAGTACATGTAAAAACGACAACAGCCGGTGACAGATACAGACGAGCGTTCTTTCCATCCGGTATTTGTCTCAACAAGGTATTGTAGATGGATGTGTGCCATATTTTATTAAGGTACCATGCCGTGTAAATATCTGTTATGAGTTATGACATGTTCATGTTGTGATACGTAAGATAATTATGTATATTATGCTTTTGAACGCTCTGTAAAAATGAGTTTCCTTCATGGGATAATAAAGAGGTCTTCGTCTTATCTAATGTTAACGAAGTCTACTTCAATCATCCATCAGTCATCTTCATAGCTTACACTGTATTCGTATTCTCCAGAGATCTGGGGCCGGTGTACCAATGCTGCAAACAACGGATGTGTCAGAGATGGGCATTATTATCCCATATTGCCTCCCATCATGCCAGGTAAAATCATGAGTGTCGCCCCTATGTTGTATGGCGAAGTTGAGGTACGGGCCAGGATTCCCAAAGGAGACTGGATATTCCCGGGTGAGTAGTTTTTAATTAATTTTAAGGTATACAAAATAGTGATAATTTTAGCCTTTTCTTTTGAGGTATATTATCATGAACTTCAGTAAGTTTGCCAGAAGAAATATTAATAATTTGTCCGAAGAAAATAAATTCCAGTGAGGTGCTCTCATGTCCCTTCCGCCAAAATTCGGCCCTAGAGAGAGGCATTCGCCGAACAGCTTTCCTTCGAAAAAAAAAATAAGCCTTGTGCCTGAAAGAATGTCAATTCCGGACAGACTGACAATAAGGGTGGCAAATATTGATGCCGGTAGGCCTACAAGGATCAAGGACAAGACATTTTTAGAACAACGACCAGAACACCATGTCTGTCATCTAAATCCTGAAACTAAGAACATGAAACATTTGTAATTGGTTATGATTATTGTGTATATTAAGTGTACCAGGGTTTTAATTTCGAGACAGTCCTCTTCCTGATTTGCTGCCAAAAGTAAACAGCGAAACTTAACTTCGTACAATCTCTTTTCTTACCTGATATATTCCACTCCTATCGAACTGCCTAGCTATCTGGATGCTGCCAAAGAGCAGTTTTTATGGAGAGTGGCCAAGACCTGGTGAAATAGACATTATGGAATCCAGAGGTAAGAATGAAATTAATACAATATGCGAGTACAGGCAAAGGAAACAAAAGCCCCAATCTAAAATAAATGTACATAATATAATCACATGAAACAAATCTGGGCTATATTGCAAACCTGCCTTTCTCTAGGATTTGTTTAGGAGCAGTAGCACAAGCATTCTCAGAAATAGCCAAGAACATTTTGCTAATCGCTTACTTTGTTGTTGTTTTAATTATTTTTATTTAGCGTAACAAGAAGGTAGAAAAAAATAGGAGGGAAGTAGCTGACGTTGTACTGTGTGTTATTAAGTTGCCAGTTTAACTGTATTTAGATCATCATTGTCAAACTGTCCACGGACTAACTATTCCCTATGTGCTGAATAAAGAATAATTTTCTCTTTAATCAAGCCAGAAGATGTGAAGAAATTTACATTTGTCTCAGCAACATACTCTTATAATTTTATTGACAATAATTTTCAGCATCCTAATCCGTTTGTATGACATCTCACAATTTGTCTGGCCTTCTAGATTTTGATTTGGAAGTTTGAATTCGAAGGCGAAGCCAAGCCTCCCATGATGATTAATAAATTAAACAACGTTAATGCCTCAATGACCCACGACTGGTTGAATCAGACTTGTAAAAGCTTAGCTCCAATCGTGCAGCTGACATATAGGCCTAGTTGTAACATGGAATAGGCAGACAAGGTTCAGGGCATACAGGCATAATTTATCTCATGGATGGAAGCGCAAACCATAATGTGGTATCTCATGGGAGATGATCCGATTTTTCGAACGCTAAATTTATTCAGTTATTCTTCTTAGGCAACCTTTCAGATCACTGCTGAATGTACTTTTTGTGTCACTGACTTGATTGCGTCGACATATTCTTCAGGAAACACCGGGCGCCTGGCCCACTGGACATGTCAGCAGTACATTGCGGTGGGGACCTGCAACGTAATTCAACAAATACAAATTCACACATGTAGAAAAGTGAGTCTTCCAGTGTTTGCCTGATTTTTGCACGATAATAGGATATGTTAGAACAAGCTTGACGTAACATTACCAACGGTTTTGTCAAATCTTTTTTTTTTCTGCCTGGACATTCCGAATTCCGTTTCCTCTTTAATCCAGACAAGTTTAAACTAACTGATTACATGAATTACCGCGCGATGATTATTAAAGAGGAAAGCGTTCGTTCCGAGACTAGAAAGCACCCTTGTCATAGATCTTTCACCAGTTTATTTTATGGTGTTTCTTTTTTCACTTTCACAGATATGGAATTGACTGGCACAAGGATTTTAAAACCTGGAAATTTGAATGGACGCCGAACCACATTAGGTAAGTAAATGTGCTTTTTCAGTGTATGCTGAAAATTGCTGGAACTCTGGTGTAAATGGCATCCCGTGATTATAAGGACACAAAGGGAGTGTGTGTGCGGGGAGAGGCGGCGTGTAGTTGTGTGGACGAGGACAAGGGGGAAAAACAAAAAAGAGTCTGGCCACATAGAGTAGGTATCCACACCGTAAAAATGTCTCTACATCACCACGCATCACGTGGGTCAGTATTTGATATAGTTTTGGTCCTGTTCATTTTTTAACTTTAACGTTGTCTATTTCTTTCATAGTAACAATGTATATTACATTAAACAAAATTTCATGGGGCTTAGTGTGCGTTTCACTCTGGCGAGTCTCCTGTAAAATTAGACCCATTCTATGTACAGGAATATCGTCTTTCACAGCGGTGCTCTGTATAAAAGTAAAGCATTTTGTCGTCATACGGACACTACATAGGCAGATAACCTACTTTTAGGCAGGAAGTCTGTCAACTCAGTCAAGGATAGTAAATTTCGAATTTTCTGTACTGGCGAGAACAAATCATGTTGTATAACAATTGTCTTCTACATAGGATCGAAATATACGGATAGTAATCAACTTTGAATGTTTACACTGAATTCAGGAAAAGGTGAGATTTTGGCGCAAAAGCGAATTTTCCTAGGCTAACCCCACCTACTTAAAGTTTGATTGTACACGTTTTCCGTAGTGTTACTGTTATTGAGCAGAGCGATAATAAATTTACGAGAAGACTCTTTGGTGCTCTGAATCACTCGGTCAAGGAATTAAATACATATTATGCACCGGTAAATATAAGAATGTTTCAGAAGTGTTTGATGAAATCGATTTTTCTTTCAAGTTCGAACGAGACAGTCAAGTGATAACTCATGACCATAATCTCATCCAGCTTAACTCTGGTGATTCTTAATAAGATGATGGGGAATAAAATTATGGAAGAATGGGGAAGAAGCGAAGCTCATCCTTTAAGTATGGCGTCCTGGTCAAACATACTTTTCAGTTTCTGTGATTTCATTTGCAAGCGAGTAAAGGAAAAGACTGGAAGTTTCAGATAACAGTACAGAAAACTAAGACTTAACCCTGTAGGCTGTGCGACCATTTCTGCTTGTGGGACGATTCTGATCTTGTGAGAATTTGTTCTTAGGGGAATAAATGGGGTTTCAATAATCATTTGGTTAATGTAGTGTGTATTGTAGAAATTACTGAAAATAACATATCTCTCTCGCCTTGAGTTTTTGTGAGAACTGCCGGCGACTGTTGAATTTCTGTGTATCTCTGGTGATATATGGGGCCTAGAGATTAATTATTTTTGTTCCTCCAATATTCCAGTTCTACTTAATCTTGAACGTGGCGGTCGGTGCCAGCAATGGTTATTTCCTTGGCAATGTAGCCTGGCCAACCACCAAACCCTGGCAAGACTTCTCAGCGAAAGAACCCCTAGATTTCTGGAATGCCAGGGCCCAGTGGGAGCCCACCTGGCACGGTGATGACGTTGCTATGATCGTCGACTACGTTGAAATGAAATCCTCTTAACTTCAGGACACCAGGCAGATGTTCTCCGGACGATAGCTGTGCTGACTACAAGCTCTGGTCCCTCTTCCTTGGGAGGGTATAATTTAGGTAGTAATGACATTCTATTAAAGACAAAAACTGAGACATAATTTGTTGTGTTTCTTTCAGTATGGGAGTTGTACTGACAATGCAGCCTCTAAGAATTGGAATAACGACAAACATTTTTTAACTGCATACTCATAAGCTCTCATGCAGGCCATTTTGAACAGTGGAGAGCACCGTTGTTTTTCTTCTGTGACCAGATAACTAGATGAGGTACCCGCCTTTGCCCGGAATAAACATGCCCCCTTCTCTCCCTCTCCTCTCTCCTCTCTCTCTCTCTCTCTCTCTCTCTCTCTCTCTCTCTCTCTCTCTCTCTCTCTCTCTCTCTCTCTCTCTCTCTCTCTCTCTCTCTCTCTCTCTCTCTCTCTCTCTCTCTCTCTCTCTCTCTCTCTCTCTCTCTCTCTTCTTACAATCTACAGTTTAAAGTCAGTCTACTTAGAGTTAAGTTCGCTAATGAAGTACTCAGTTCATCATTATCTCCGGAATGAAAGGCGTTTACACAGATGACACGTATTTAAACACTAACCGCAGATCTTATCACTTGGAAAGTGTCGGGTCTAAATTATGCCAGTCATTTTATAGTATCTCGTGCTAGTGGATAAATCCCGAGCATTGTCCTTATACGTGGCTCTTGCCAAATGGAACAGAGGATGAGAACTGTGTAGGGAGAGGGGCTGGTCAACAGTTGTTTCATCTGAATGTTCAAGACTCTACAATAACAACCTTCCTCTGATCTGTAAATCAAGTCTTCAAATAATGTCGGATCCCAAAAATATTCGTCTACTCCGACTTCATAAAATAATAATTATGGTGGTGGAAATATAAATAACAATAATAAGTAAACCAATAAATAAACTTTACACTTATCAATATTTTAATCACACTTGTTAGATCAATGAGACCTGATTTTACGTTGGTATTTATGCTTTGATGCAGAACACAACATGCTAGCTTGCCTTACACTGAGTTAGTGTTTTCGAAACAAGATATTTGTGTGAAAACAAGCAGATTTTTTACAGATGAATGCATAAAATGGTGTGGCCAGATTGTGCTTGGACAGTGTGGTGGTTTACAATTCGACAGTCTGAGGGAGAAGACTTGTAGATAAGCATACTTCATGTTTTGTTCGTGAGTGCGTGCGCGCATCCATTTATGTGTACAGAGCCACATTATCAGAATAACTAGGGGCTTTGAATAATACATTTAGCATCTTCAACCCATCGTCTAAATAAAAAATAAACAAAACTACATTTTTACCAAAAAGTTTATTATTGGTGAATAATTTATCTTTTAGACAGACAGACGGAGGTCGGACGAATTGATGGGCGGGCGGACGGACAGGCAGACGAACTGACAGATGGGGACGAACAGACGGACTGACAGATAAACAGACAGACTATGTAGAAGAAATAAAATGATTAAAAAGATAATATACAACATACATAGCAATAACAGAATAAAGGAACGGGTAAAAGAAAGTCAATTGGAAAACGAATGCCCCAGAACTGACGACAACTGATAGAAGTTGAGAGATTTGACTTTCTATCAGCCATTGTGTACCAGGTGAATTCTTGTTCTAATTCACTCACATGTGATCTTTCAGCTTTAACAAAAACAAAAACAAACAACAACAAAAACAAAAAAAATATAGTAATGTCCTTTAATAGTATCACGTGAACGTTTAATAACTTGCAAGGTTAACTGGTACGACGTGCCTTTGTCCAAAATGGTATAATGTTTGTCATGTTGAATTTATAGTTTTATTTTGCGATCTACACATTTATTTTTTATTTTAGGTAGTCCACAGTTTTCTTTTTCTGTTGGAGACAATGACGAGCACATTTTATTCACAGCCTCGAAGGACCGTCATTAAAATTTATACTGAGAATCAAACAGCTGGAATCATGGCTTGGCTATCAGGCATTGTTCTATTTACATTATTCATCTTTCTATTTTAGTACATTATACAGTTCCAGGTCATTTCAGTTGTATCTTTCAAAGAAAAAAACAACACAAACAAAAAAACTTACGTTTACTAAGTTACAAACAGTTGATGGACCAGTCACTTGAAGAACTAGACAAGCATAAGTCTAGAATTCAATAGGCGGAGAACGCATTTAAAAAGCTTACCACAGATTTTGGTATAGACAGTTGTTTCATTTTAGCGGACATTCTCCTGGTGTCCTAAGGGTTAAGTAACTCTTCCTGACAGGGCGGTTGGTGCAGCGGTGGAAGTCGGGGGTTCGAACCCCGTCTTAGCCACTTGTTTGTAACTCCACCCCCCCCCCTTACGCTTTTCAAATGCTTGACTTCGCCCCCCCCCCCCAACCTAAAATTTTGAATGTTGATAATAAGGCCTCGATATTTTGAAGCTTTAGATGGCATTTTGACCTGATTATTGGCCTGTTGTTGTTTTTCAGAAACATGGCCTGTGTTTCAATTTTATACTGTTCTACAACCTGTTCAAAAATATATATAAAGGAAAACCAAACTTCATTGACGTAACTGAAAAGCGTACATACAATGCACAGTAGCTGTATTTCTCCTAAGTCAGCTTTTCATACGTAAGGAGCACCCTCCCCCCCCCCCTTCCACCCTCCTCCCCCCGTAGGCATTTTATGGATCACCCCAAAATTCTCTTTGGTTCCTGAATCGAGCGGAGATTCATCTAGCTTCGCAATGTGGTCCGGGTACACCGATCTGAAAGGTGGCAAAAATAGCCATCACACCGAAACATGTGGAATCCACCAGTCAATCACGCAACTGTTGGATGGCCGGGATATTCCGTCTGACCGTGACGGAGACTTCAAGATGAGCAGGCATATTTTAAACACTGTAGAAAAGCTATCTAGATAAGGACATCTCTCTTTGCACGTAAAGTCGGTCAGTGGCCACAGCTTTGACCAGAATTAAGGCAATCCGATACTGTATCGATTCTGTACATGATGACTGGGCAAATCGTTTCTTCTCCAAAACCGGCCTTGTTTACTCAGTTTAAAAAATCTTAGGCTACTTAATATCATTATTATCGTGATAACAACGATAACATACAGTACAATTTGACGGGAGGAATTACAGAAACATTTCCACAAGACTATAAAAAAAAAAAAAATGAATACGCCCCCCTCCCCCTCACTTAGTAAATTACTTAAATGACGCGGATTAACAAGGGGGTATTAACCAGACCAATTAGTCCCAAAGTCGTGTAAATAAAAGTTAAACTTTAAAGGACGGTTCCTCTTCCCAGAAGGTTTAAGTGTGGAAATGGCTGTGGGGAGAGTTAAGTGACGACCAAGTTTGCAGTGGTAAATTGATACAACTGCGTCGTGGAATAGGATTTGGGTTTTGCTGGTATGCATGAGAAGTCATGTTTTACCAAACAAAAAGGGACACAGAAAGTCATGAGTGATCTAAATAGGCGTATCGTGGTCATCTTTTAATTCATGGTCGTTATCATCATAAGCCACAGACAAAATTAAGAAGTAACGCGCTTGACGTCATACGTGAAAGTAGACATCTGTAGCATGTCTACATTGGATTGTAATAGATCCCGGATGAACAAACTTCTGTTTAATAGTACATGATACAAATTTAATTTATGTGCTGAAATAAGTATAGCATCACGAAAATAGATATGAAAGAACAATAATATAGAGCCTTGATTCTTCAAAAATTAAAAATGTGCCAGGCTGAACAAATAAACGAAATATTTAATCAACCTAGTTGGGCCAACTTTCAATTAAACCTTTAAGCAAGAATTCAAAGAAGATTTTCAGGAGATCAGCTTGTATCTAAAAGAGAATGCCTTGCACGGTAAATTTGGAAACTAACAACTATAACTATAAGCCGTTTGAAAGGCTTGTCTTGTTACATAATATCTTGGGATGAAGAATTGTGATTTTTGCAAAAGACACCCAAAGAAACATTGTCCTGAAATTTATGCTGTAAGTAATTTGGTTAGGCAAAAAATCATCTTAGGAAACAAGAGTTGTCTGCCATCTTCTCTGAACTTAAATAAAAAGGTTTTGGGAAATGGGGAAAAAAGAGCGGGGAAGGGAGGGGGAGAGAAAAAGAAAGAGAGGGGGGAGAATTAAGGCAACTCATACCCCCCCCCCCCCTGGAAAAAAAAAAGAAAAAATTTCACGAGATGTCTTTCGCTAAACACTTTCAATAATGAAATTGTGGAATCGAATACCATTTTCCCCCAGAGAAATCGCTCGTTGTATGCGTGTACAGGTGCAATAAGGGTATTCAAGTAGGGACTAGACAAAAAACTATATAAACAAAACACTGCTTGCTTTCATTTGGATGAACTGATTGTCCTACAATAGAACCAGCAGCGTAAGTTTGAGTGGCTTTTCACGTTCACGGATCGTACCGAAATTCTGGCCCGGTTCCTATAGAAAGTTATGTGGTGTATCAGTAAAGTTTAATATTAAATGGAAAAAGTTATACTTAACATCTCAGTTTCCCCTAAGCTGAGGAAGTTACTGATCAACGGTACTAACTCAACATTTTGGCAACACTGAGTCTCAGTAGGCTTATAGCAGTAGTTTAACATTTCCAAATAAGAAATACTGGACTTTTACTGATTGCTAACTCTCAAAAAACATTCTGATTCTCATGATATTGGTTAAACATTACATTTACTTGTTTTTCTTGTTACGCTTCTGTCAGACATGGAGTTATAAATACTTTTATAGAGGAGTTCGCGCATTAGTAGTAACTCTGCAAAATATGGGCAAAACAGACATGCTTTAGCAAGTTCCAGAACTCTGACGCATGCATAATGCTCCAGTCCTGACATACCCACTAGATTTTTACTTATCATGAACTCTTACTGGACATTTCCATTTTGTCTGAACACTTTCTTCTGTTCAGCTCAGTTGTGGCTCTAAATCAACCAAAGTATTAATGTCAAGAACAGATTTAATTCATAAATGTTTCCACTGACTAAATTTTTGTGAGAGAGCAGTGAGTAATTTTTACAAACGTAATTATTGTGCGAGCCAGCATAACTTGGTCTCGTAAACAAGTTGTTTTGAACAGTTTTTTTTATAATAGATAGACAGAAGATGTGGGGAAGGATAGACGGACAGCGTAGGTGTGCATGACTGAGCACTTGTTGTATCTCGTGTTTTGAACTAGGTTTAGTAAAGAGGGAAGGGGTGAGTAGGAATTAAATGTTATTGAGACGTCTGTTGACGTACAGAAAATACCGTGATCCAGAGTAAAAGCTCGGGGTTTTGAACATGTTAAGAATTTATTGCTATAAAATTTACATTATATTGTATTGAAGTAATTCGACCTTTGATGTCGACCCAAGGTCGTTGCGTAGGGCTGTTACTTAAAATAACTCAGTTCGGCAGCTGAGCTAGAAGTGGTTGCACCAATCACAATCCAGGAATTAGACGGTAAGCTGCAGATGCAGTCCAGTATTTAAGGCCATACAGAACTTAGTTCTGGGCCACATGTAGACAATCCATTTACGAGGTGGTCGGCGATAGTCCTCAGCCAGATGAGAGACATAGAGACGCAGTTGAGCAGTCCATTGTGAAGGAGCCTGATTTAAAGCTCCAGAGCCTAAGCTACTTGGTTTGATATAAACCCACAGCGTTTACATCCAGCGCTCTCACTCCCAGTGAGGGCCGCATGGTGAGAGTCCATACTAATTTGTAATGATGAAAGTGAACCGTTCTACTTACTTTTGAAGACAGTTTCAGAGCTACCGCCAGACAACGCATGGTTGTACAAGCATTCTCCATGGCGTGTCTAGAGGAAATGTCCATATCCTAACATGTCTCATTGAATTAATAGAATTTAAACTGTTAGATCCGTCGCCACGTGCGCGGATTCTTTTTGCCATATAACTCATATGACCTGCAAGTAGTTAGATTGAATACGTTAGTCTTTATAAAAGCTGTAGTTCCATTAGTTAGATTCAGTTGCCTTTGAATTGAAAGCAATTGATTTATTTAGTTTTTAGAGTGCAAGTATTTATTTGTGTGTGTTCGTCGATTGTGGGAGCGGACCTCGAAAGAGTGTCAGTCGAAATATCCCCATGTAACCCACATCGCGACAATTAAGAATGTAGGGAACTTAATAAACAATAACAATGCATAACATTTATATAGCGCTTCATTCCCTTAACAAGCAGGCTCTAAGCGCTTTGCAACATTTATATCATGTAAATCACACACGCAATACACAGGCATACTCAGAAGGAAGAAAAAGCTAGACGGACATTCAGAGTGTAAAAATGTAACTCTTCAGCTGAAGTTTAAAAGTCATATAATTTTCAGTCTCTCTCAAAGACAGAGGCAGAGAATTCCAAATCTGAGGCAATCTTAAGACCTTTTAAAGTATGCCAGTGTACATTTTTATGTCTTTCTGCGCGTATGTTGTAGGAGACTCGGCGGTTGAATAGCCTTTCATGATTACACTGGAGGTTTTGCTTCCTTTATACATATAATATGATACCGTGTTAGTTAAATGCTGTACAGTAGAATGGCAATAAAACTACAGAAAGATGACACTGGAATAAGAAGAATTTCTGTATCAAACAGGGACAGGAAAAAGTAGGAATGAAGGATTATAAAATAGTGATGTGGGAAAGGTTGGGTTCAATTAAACAAATTATTCTCTCTGGGCATAATCCCGCGAACTACGTTTTAAGAAGACTATTGGTAAACAAAACAACACAAAAAAACACAAAAAAACAAACGGCGCACGTTTATAGGTTTTGCTCTGTTTCTGAGTTCTTGGCATAAATCTCTGCAACTCACTCTATTCGTACCTTAGTGGAAACGATCGGATGTAAGCACCTACAACGTTGTAACTTCAGGAACAAAAATTATGAAACTTGATGACTGTACTGTCTCAAGTTTTGACGATAAATTATGGGAACATGTTGTTTTTGCACAAGATGCATTTTTTTTTTTTCGTCTAGTACAATCAAAAAATGTAATCAGAAATTTCGTTCTCCTCCACATCGCTTCACAATGTCTAGCGTTAGCCGGAAATGGCTTGTCATGCGGCAACTTATCAACCTCTTTATGACCTCCAACACCCCCCCCCCAACCCCCAAAGAGTTAATTTCAGTAGTTGCGCGCCGCAGTTTGCGAAGTGAATGTCCATGGGGAATAACCAAGAAAGCCTTACACTCTTATAAAACGACAAACATTATCTCCCATTCTGTTACACGTATCTGCAAAATAATGTTTCCAAGACAACAAGGTTTAATTCTCATTTGTTAACAACCATGAGACATAACCAAGAAAATACAACACTGTTACTAAGACGACAATATTTATCTCTCGATTTTTTTTTAATATTAGGGTAACTAAGAAAATATAATACAATTACCAAGTCAACAACGTTTATCTCCCATTTTGTTTACAATCATGGGACGTAATCAAAATTTTACAATACCGTTAGAAAGAAAACATGCCAATCTCCCGTTTTGTTTACAGTCATGGAACATAACCTGTGAAACACAACGCCTTTACAAAGACAACACTTACCTTCTATTTTTTAACCACGAAAAATAGAACACTTACTAAAAAGCCAACGTTTATCTCCCATCTTTTCAATCATGGGACTCAACCAAAAGATCTGACACTATTATTAGACAAGAAGGCTTATCTCCCATTTTATCAACAATCGTGACACGTAGCCAAGAAAATACAATACGATTACTAAGACGACAACTGCTATTCTCCCATTGCGTTTACAATCTGGGACATAACCAAGAATCAATAAAAGTACGCAGAGAATAATCATCCACACTATGGATTGTACTTCATACAATATGTGTATGTGTCAGTTAGCTGCATTCGTTTATCTAACATTTTAAATAATAGTGGAATGCTACGATTTATGCAGATTTCTGAGAATAAGCACCCTTTATTTTCATAGGGTATTTCATTTCTACAGCTACAATACACCCACATTTAAAGCACAATAAGAAGCCCGGTCGTGCAGTGAAGCTGAATTATGACAAACATACATACACTGTAATGTATCAATTGACCCAATACGCCAGTGGCATACAAACAACACACAAAGAAACAAACAGACCTAGAAGAACGCGGAAGTTCATATAGATCCATTACAGCAACCCAGAACTGGAAACAATGCCTGTAACCAGATTTATCCTGGGCAACGCCGGACATGTCAATTAATGTATACAATAATATCTAAGCGGTTCTCAAACATTACTTCTACCAGGCAAAATGTTAAAGCTCGTTCTCCTGGCCCTGGTTGCTGTCTGCACGGCGCAGTGGATTGAGGTCAAGATAACCTATGATCCACCGGTACTTAGACTGACATTACCAAGTAAGTGAGTTTCCTTGTTCATTCTGGATTGTTATACACGTCGACTTTATTCTAAAATCCCTATCGCATCGTTCGTTTGCATTTCCTCCATGGAACACATTCACATAAGGTTGTAGAATTATAAAGAGGTCACCATATGTGACCCGCCTAATAAAAGAGAAAATTTAACTTGTAGTAAAGCATTTTATTCAAGAAACCATTACATATATGAGGAATTATAATTAATCAAAACATCAGTTTTAACTTAAATCACCCGTGGCCCATTAAAAGGGCAGTTTTCCCCCACCTTTAATTTCAGGTTTGAGATCGGGTCACATAATTATAATCTTGTCGCAAATACGAGTATCACAAAGAATAACATACAGTCTACCCCATGCATCCTGTCTTTTGCAACTGTGACATGAGTTTTGTGGCTTTTTTTTTTTTTTTTTGCAGCAATAAGAACACAGTTTATATTATTATCTCATGTTCACAGTCTTTGACAAAGAGATTGGTGGCGTTGTCTTTACTTACTACATCAGAAATGTTGAGAACAGAGCCAATGGAATCCAAACAAGTAAGCAAATAAGTTGTAAAGATTGTTTAAAACTATAATATTTTATTTTATTTTATTTTTTTTTGAGGGGGGGGGGGGGGCTTTAAAAAACACTGACATGGCAACTTGTGACTGGTTACTTCCTTACCCAAACTATTCATTAATGTACACACGAAATCGAGCCTAGCATTTATTCTTCTGTCCATCCATCCGTTCGTTCAGCCATCTATCTATCTAGCTGTCCATCTGTCTGTTCATACATCTTCGGCCCACCGGCTGCCCATAAACCCTTCCATGAATCTAGTACATTTACAATAATAATATATGTACGGTAGTTAAAAATGCAGATAGATCAGAAAAATGCCATTTCAACCCGCTTTGGAAAGAAATGTTCTGAAACTCTTAGACATGGTCCTATAATCAAACAGCAGTAGGGATACGTTTTCAGGTTGGGATCAGATTGATATATTCATTGTTCCTGAATCTACATAGTTTTGTGTGTTCTGGTGGATAGCCTTTTTCAATTTATTGTTGTTTTTTCAATGGCTTCATCAGGTGAAGGTTACGAATACCGAGCTGACGTCAAACTGGACTCAACCCCCGTCTACGCCTATGCACAAATTTATGACAAAAGAGGTAACTTGAAAGAGACCACCGGGAAAAGTTCTTTCACTTACAGTAAGTAGTTTGTTCCATCAGATCCCTTTACCCTTTCTGTTCCTACCTCTGTCTATCGGTCTTTGCCTTTATATGAAAACTATACCGGTATTCTATGCGTTTTGAGCATTATAATTAGTTCATAAATCTATTTTGAATCTACAGATTGCAGTTTGAATAGATTTCGTCTCCACATTCTCAAAAATCCTTGTATTTTGTAACCTACTGCGTTTTCCCTCAAAACTCCCATAGAAGTCAATAGTGTAGTGCTTAGGTACACTGTTCTATCCAAATCTGTAAAACATGCAATGGTGATTAGAACAGTCAAGTGAACAGTAATAATAATAATAATAATAATAATAGTAACAGTAATAATAATAATAGGTTTTTTTTGTTTTTTTTTTAAATTACCACTCAAAATTATTTATACACAAAATCAGAAAATGTTCCAAATCCCGAACACCGGGGACCAGTTCACTTGTCTCAAATACATGGAACACTTAGTACAAGAAGATTAAACTATCGCTCTTGTTCCCGCAATGAGTTGACTGATTAAGATTAGTCCCATCAAATCTTGGGTTGTTGTACTGTGGTGAACACATTAACACAACCCCTTCTGGTGCCCCAAGTACCATTAACAAAACCGTAATCAAATACAAAAATAATCTTTTTCACTTGAAAGAGCAAATATCATACAGGGCCACACAAATTGCATGTACCTGTGCAGATTTGTACATGTGTGAATGTAATAATAATAATAATAGTTCGTCCATCAGGTATGATGATGACCTTAACAACACCAGAGGAATAAAGAACAGAAATTGTTGAGAATTTCAACACATGGACAATAAAGAGAACTAAAGGACACAGAGGACAGAATGGAAAGACTGTTCTTTCATGACTTATGGCTTCTCATGTGACTGATAAGTCCTATTTTTGCCCTGCAGACCCTTCCGCATAAATGACAAGAGTGCTCCGTTGGTTCAGTACCACTGGGCCTTTTCTTGCGCAGTTCTCTTTTTTTGATAGCCTGCTGGACTCTGTCAGCTTCCCATGCTTTGCTGCCTCTGGTAAGGGCCGCCCTCCAATTTGCACGATCAAGCGAGAGCTTTTCCCACTCACTCACATCAATGGCAAAGGCCTTCAGTGATTGCTTGAGAGTGTCTTTGTAACGTCTCTTTGGGGCCCCAACATTCCTCGTTCCATTGGAGAGCTCAGAGAAGAAGATTTGCTTAGGGAGTCTGGAGTCGGGCATTCTGACAACATGTCCTGCCCAACGTAGCTGAATTTTTTTCAGGTGGCAGAAGATGCTCAATTCCTTGGCACGATTGAGAACCTCAGTGTCTGGAATTTTATCCTGCCATTTGATCCTTAGGATCTTTCTAAGGCAGGCCAGATGAAAGTGATTTAGCTTTCTGGCATGCGATTGGTACACTGTCCAGGTTTCAGCCCCATAGAGTAGGGTGGGAAGGACCACAGCATTGTACACTTTCAGCTTAGTGTCTGTGCGAATGCCGGCAACATCCCATACTCTCTTTCGAAGCCTGCCAAATGCAGAGCTGGCTTTGCTGATTCTTGAGAGAATTTCAGTATCAACACGAGCCGCGGAAGACAGTGTACTGCCAAGATAGGTGAAGTTCTCCGACACCTTCAGAAGACTGTCATGGACTTTGATATTTGGGGTCACAGGATACTGGTCGTCTGGAGTAGGCTGATGGAGCACTTCCGTCTTCTTTGTGCTTATTGTGAGGCCAAAGTTGTCACAGGCACTAGAGAACTTATCAACACAGTTTTGCATGCTATCCTCATCGTGTGCCAGAAGTGCACAATCATCAGCAAATAATAGGTCACAGACTTGAGTACTTTTGGTTTTGGTTTTTGCCTGAAGTCTCCTGAGGTTGAATAGACTGCCATCAGTTCGGTACTTGATGCTTACCCCTTGAGGAGGAGAGCTAAAGGCTTCTTGTAGCATTGCAGAGAACATGATGCTGAACAGAGTTGGGGCTAAGACTGTCACAAATCCCAGATTGGGAGATGCGATGGTTATAACAAGACAACAATCACGAACGAACAAGTTTAACACTTAACAGAACAACCCATCAGACTCACACATTTATTATACATAAACATAAAGATAATAGCGCAAATACAGACATTATATTATTCAATTCAACTGCCGTACAACGGCCTTCTCCCTTACGCACACTTCCTCGGGTCCACAACCCGGTAGTTACTTTCTAAAGACTCTTCGGTCTCAGCTTCTCCTCTCCATGTCTTAATAGCACATTAATATTTCAATGGCACCGCAGTCTCTCAATAGCCCCTTCCTATTGCCATAACACATTAGCATTCCAATAGCACATCAACATGGCAATAGCACATTAGCATTTCAATAGCACATCAACATGGCAATAGCACATTAGCATTTCAACAACACATTCACGATCATATATACGTCCCTGTCGGTGGCCTGACTGCCACGACTCATGTGCTGCGACTGTCCTACACGACAGCGTCCTCCTGGCCTATGTGTGGCCTTCGGCCCTATGCTGGCCTATCCCCTGTGCTCACCGTAGGCGGCCGACCCCGGCACCTACAAGAATAACATTACATTGGTATAACACCATACCACTTCTATTCACTTCACCCCTCCTTACAACTCATGAAGCGTACACACAATAGTTCACATTTCACTCACCAAACATCTTACGGTAACACACCTCCACCGTAGTACACAATAATCACTCTCGCTACAAATCCATGAACTCAACTTACATCTATCGCTCATGGCGCACATTGCTATATACAGTATCAAGGACTTCCACATTCCTCACATATACTTATTTACATCATGGTAATAGACGAATATAATACATCAATCATAATTATCAATCATCGTTCCACCTACCAGTCATCACTGGAAAAAACACTACTCCTAAGTCTTCCGACTGCTCTCCTTATGTTCGCCCTCTGGGGCTTTCTCCCGCGTCCGCTTCCTTGGACGTCTTAGTGTGCAGTGATAGTAATACAGCGCTCTCGCCTCATTCAGACCCCCCCACCACTCACAACATGCACGCTTTAACGTTAACTAACAGAAGTCAATATAGGTGAGCAGCCTCACTATCCCGTGAGTCGTTCCCCACTTCCATGCCCCCGTAATCTCTGAATTCCGCTCACTCCACTCGTGACAAAGACACAACCCTGTTTTACCCCATTTGTGACAGCAAAGGGCTCTGAAACACTGCCGTTGCTTTTGACTGCAGCTTGCATGCCATCATGAAACTGGCGCACTATTGTGATGAATTCGGGTGGACACCCAAACTTCGCCAAGATTTTCCAGAGGCCTTCACGACACACTGTGTCAAATGCTTTTGTGAGGTCAACAAATGTGATATACAGCGCTTTATTTTGTTCCATGCATTTTTCCTGAATCTGTCTGGCAGCAAAAATCATATCCGCCGTTCCCCTCTCTTTACGAAAGCCACATTGGCTCTCGGGAAGCAAGTCATTTGACGAGAGGTGATCAAGAAGGCGATTCAGAAGCATTCTTGCCAATATTTTGCCAGCAATTGAAAGTAGAGAGATTCCCCGATGGTTGTCACAGACTTGGCTGTCCCCTTTGTTTTTGTACAGATGGATGATTGAAGCATCTTTGAAGTCCTGTGGCAGCTTCCCTGCTTTCAACATATGATTGAACAACTCGGTCAACCTTTCAATAAGCTTTTCTCCACCGAAGGCATACACCTCAGCAGGAATTGAATCCACGCCTGGTGATTTGTTAAAGGACATCTGATTTGTGGCAGTTCGGGTCTCATTTGCTGTGAATGGCTTGGCAAGAGCTGCATTAATAGGAGTCTGAGGGAGGCGGTCAATGGACTCAGTATTTATATTTGATGGCCGATTTAGCACACCTCCGAAATGTTCTGCCCAACGCTGAATTATGGCATTCAATTCAACAACGCGTGTTGAACCATCTGACGCAAGAAGTGGCGTAGTGCCAGAGCGGGATGGTCCAAACACAGCTCGGAGGCTCTCAAAGAACTTTCTAGTGTTGTTTGTGTCGGCATATTTCTGAGTTTCTCTTACTCTCTCTTCTAGCCAGTCATTTTTCATTTTCCTCAGCTTCTTCTGGAGTACACCCTTACATGCACGCAGTGCATCAGCTTTTGCTGTGGAAGAGGGGTCACTGCAGTGAGCTTGGATGAGACTATTTTTTTCTTTGATGAGCACTTTGATTTCATTATCATTATCACTGAACCAGTCCTGGTGCTTGCGGACAGGAAAACCAACTGTGCTGCTGGCGCAAGAGTGTACAGTCGTATTTAGGTCAGTCCAGCTCTGTTCAATGTTCTCAGGGTCAAAAGTCACGCAATCCAATTTTGAGGAGAGTTCTGATGAGAGCTCGCTCTGTTTCTCAGCTGAGCATAGTTTTGAAACATTTAGGCGTCTAGGTGGCGCTTTCCCTTGAGGGCGTCTATTGCGCCTCAATGTTAGTCTGAGCTTGCAAACAATGAGTCTGTGGTCAGTTCCACACTCGGCACCACACATCGCCTTTGTTACAAGGACATCCTTTCTGTCAGTCTTCCTCACAATGACATAGTCTATGAGATGCCAATGCTTTGAGCGGGGATGCATCCATGACGTTCTGTTTCTCACGGGGAGACTAAAATTTGTGTTGGTAATGAACAGGCCAAATTCAGCGCACAAAGTAAGTAAGCGCAACCCATTGTTATTGCATGAACCAACTCCATGAGGGCCCAAAACATTTGGCCACGCTGAGATTTCGGAGCCAACCCTAGCATTGAAGTCCCCCAAGAGAAGCAGCTTATCAGCTGCCGGGACAGAGCATATGACAGATTCTAGACCAGAATAGAACTTGTCTTTGGCTTCATCTGGGTTTGTTATGGTGGGCGCATATGCGCTAATGAGGGTGGCTGACTGGCTTTTCCCAACTGGGATCCTGAGTGTCATTAGCCTGTCATTTATTTCAATTGGCATGGACTGCAAGTTTCTGACAAGGTCATTTTTAATTGCAAACCCAACACCATGCTGTCTCGGTTCGACTGCACCCTTGCCTTTCCAGAAGAAGGTGTATCCACCACTGAGCTCTTTGAGTTGGCCACTATCAGGGAGTCTGGTCTCACTGAGTGCCACTATGTCCAGGTTGTACCTGCTGAGCTCAATGGCAATAAGTGCAGTGCGTCTTTCCGGGTTGTTTGAGTTGTCCTGTAGTGTGCGTATATTCCAGGCTCCTAGCCTGAGTAAGCTGAATTTCTTTTTGTTTCGACCGCAAAAAGGGATCCCCACTGGTCGCGGTATACCAGTCAGGGTGATGTGAAGTGGGCTTTCTTTAGGGCACCTTTTCTAGCCCCTTCCTCAGTTGAGGTGAGCAGTGCTATCCTAAAATAAGGCTGCTCAGCTACTGTGGGTGCTGCCTCCCCACGCCTCCACTTCAATCGACGATGAAGCGACCATAGCCCACAGCCACCAACGTGTAGGTCTGTGCTAACAGCTTTCCAGTCTATCCAAACCTGCTGCCACCGCACTCGCCCATCGCCGTTGGAATTTTGAGAGGAAAGAAGACGAGACAAAGATGAAAGAAGACGAGGTGAGTGTTAAGACTGGCGCAAAGAATTTGTTTTTAGTGAGAAAGAGCTGCGCAAACATCAGACTCACTCTCTCGCCTGGACACAACTTATCCAAGTGGCAAGACAGGGTCAAGACGACTGGAAATGTATTCAGGTGCAGGAGGATGCCAGAGGGACAGTCATATTGCCTGACCGGCTGCCTGTAGGCTACTCCACAGCCTCGCAGTCCCAACTGACTAGGGTGAAAGACCCAAACCAAAGAACACCAATACTGGTGGATGCTCTGTGTCACGATATCCAGGCCAGAGTGACGGTATATTGCCATCTGCCCTATCAATCAACCACTGGCCTGCTGCCGCCAGCTTCGAAGCTGCGTCCGGGAAGTTTGCTCAATTCTTCGTCTGTGATTTAGGCAAACAAGCCTATGACCACACCGCTACCGGGTGTGTACATGTATATGAACACAAAAGATGCTAACATTTTTTCGGATCTGATACGATTATTAAACAGTTTCTCTCCTTTCCATCCCTGTTTCCTAGAAGATCCATACCCTCTAAAAACAAAAACGAATTACGATGTCCATTATGTACAATCTTGTGTGTTTCAGCAAGGAACGCTATAGCAGCTTTCCCACAATCCAGACGTATCAGATCCGTCATCTTCCGTGATGATTTCAACAGTTTCAACAGGTTGGACTGGTATCACGAGGTTTCCATGTACGGAGGAATGGTAAACTATCTGTTCTGTGGTTAATAGTGTAATGTTTAACTATCATTATGTTCTATGGTTAATGGTGTAATGGTTAACGATATGTTTTGTGGTTAATGATGTAATAATAAACTACCTGCACTGTGATTAATGGTATAATGGTTAACTATCTGTTATGTGGTTAATGGTATAATGGTTAACCATATGTTCTGTTGTTTAGCTCTGGTAAATTATCTGTTATGTGATTAATGATATAATGGTAAACTATCTTCTCTGTGGTTAATGGTGTAATGGTAAACTATCTGTTCTGTGGTTAATGGTGTAATGGTTAACCGTATGTTCTGTGGTTAATGACGTAATGGTTAAGTATCTGTTATGTGGTTAATGGTTATAATGGTGAACTGTTTGTTCTGTGGTTAATGGTGTGTTGGATGAACTACGAGTGGCTAATGTGGTTACTGCGTGGGTTCAATAGTAACTCCCTTTAGGATACACAGGATTAACAAACACAGGGTTCTGCTGGCAATCTTATTTATTCAAAAAGCCTAACAAAGGTATCACTACCAACAAAAAAAAGGAAAAGAAAAAGAAGCCCAACAAAAGAAGAAGCCCAAAAAAAGAAGAAGCCCAAAAAAAGAAGCCCAACCAGCCATAAGCTGGAACAAGAGAAAAAGACGAAAATATGATTAGGATATAATGACAACATTAATCAGGCAATCAATGGTGGACATACATAGTAATAGTATTAAGTATTAAATCAAACAACAACAATATAATATAGAATTTAAGCAATAACCAACTGGATATGTATGCATGGAATAAAATAGCGCTAAGGTTAATGAATAACAACTACAAGTGGCTATATCATATACACAAGGAGTTTCCTAGTACACTGGCAACATAAACTAATTAATGTACTAATCAAAGTATGAAGGACATAACAAATGAAGGGGCAAGAACACAATAGTTTCGCTCCACTGAGCCGGTGTACAACACATCCAGAGTGGCCATTCCATTTAATAACGCAGTGGCCAACATGGCCCACTGACCGTCCATAACACAGACGCTGCATCCCAATGCAGGCCATCCTCATAGGCCCACTCCCATTATTAGTACTAACCCGCCCCAGGGCTATTGTATTGGTTACTTCCCTTCCCAATCGATACTGAAGGGTCATGCCCTTTGACCTTAGCCGCGGAGCTATGCCGCCAGGCTAACATGTGTATGACACACCACTAGATACATAAAGTAATGTGTACATTCCTTAAAATGAAACTGTCCTTCACACACTTACGAAACTCATATAGAAGCATAATACATCTGGATAACTATAATGCATGCACATGATATATATACATGTATATGTCGGCGAGACTCATTGCAACATGTGTAGACTCACTGAAACATTGTTCATCCACCGCCGCACATAGAACAATCCTGGGGCTCACCCATGTGAGGCCCAACTAATATTATACATCTCCAATACATGTAATTAATTACACATCTTAAACACTAAACACGCAATCACAATCACACTGCTCTCTATAGCATAGTGGTACTGGCAAGGTACACAAATACCCGTAATACAATCAAGCGTATAGTGCCGCTCGCTGTAACATAAGCCATCCACATCAACATGTCAGGAAATCCTCACTGCCTACCACAACAAGGCAATGCTACACATACACTATATATAGGCACACAAGCAAATCGTGATAGCTTGGTTAGCGAGCCATCATTATCATCTAGCACCGCAAACGTTAACTTTGACAATAAAGTCACAATATCAAGACACTGTACTGCAAAGCGCATCCTACACGTCCAATGACAATGGCAATTACCGTTGAGCCGGACTCATAATAGTCTCTGTAGATCAGCATTCTCTACGTGGCATCCAAGAAAAAGGGGGGGGGGGTGCGCAAATTAAAGTCACTTCTAATATAATAGTCTCCAACTTACCCAAAGTTTCTCCGGGTCCTGTGCTACCGCTACATGCCTTATGGGGCGGGGTGGCGATGGCAAGCGTCGGCTCTGTCTCTGCGTCTATGATGGAGTGTCTTGACCACTCGAACCGCATCTTATTTATTAGCCCGCGCGGACGTCCGAGAGAGCTATTACGTAGCCCGTGTTGCACAAGTGAAAGGCTCGGACATGGAGTCCAGCCCGACAACATAACCGGTTAGGGTCCTAACACAATCGAATTTACAGTACGGTTAAAAGGGTGCACACAAAAGTCAATTAGGTATCCCAGTAAACTGCAGAAATTACTCTAACGTCCCCTCCAGCAATAATTGAATAAATTTGACCCAGGTTGGATTTATCGGGGATAACATGCGTCTAACTCGTGGTTTACTTTAAATCCGAGATCCTCTTATTAATTATTTCAATAGGACCTGTGCATCAAAGCACAACGAAATTGGTACCATTATAAATTGGAAACTTGCTGCTAAAATTCTAACTGACTACTTTTACCAGAAACCCGGTAATAGTTTTAATATAAATTTTCAAAGTGTCAGGACTAACAACATTCGACAATTTTGTGCGGGATACTTTCGTCCATTAATACGACGTATCTCCATTGATAACAAACGTTATCATGAGTACCTATTTTGTACCGATCGGGTATTGTCTCCTCTCAAAAATGAATTCGGGTTCCCGTCTTTCTGTCGGTGGATAACAACGAAGGAGCGAGTTGTAAGAAACTTAAAGCCATGATATAAGAGTTGGAAGCCCGGTACATTTCCAACTGACCAATCAAAATGCGCGCTTTTCACCGTGATGTGAATAACGGGTCCCGCGCTAGTATTACAAGGGAAATAATCCAATTAATGGTACTCGGCCAAGTGTCCATAAACTACTATGAGTGGCCGTCCCTCACTCACGCACCAGAGTTACCATGAAAGCACATATTAAAAATAGAAAATCGTTCATCCTCTCACATTCTCCCCTGCTAAGTCACGTAGTCCCTTACGTGACACATACATCAATTCAAAGGTTTACAAAAGACCACTGAAGGTATAATCAAACTCTAAGGGGCTATGATACCATCACTTAGGGTAGAACAATTGCAAAATACACACAGTGAACCGAAGTACAACAATGGTCCATCCTCTTTATAACTACTAACAGGTGGCGTGAACCGGCTAAGTTACTACTGGCATCCTGAAGATGTACACAACAGTCTCAGCTCTGGCTGTAGTAAATTACATCATATGGACAAAACAACAGGTCCCAGACCTGCAACGGTGGTCCCAGACCACTATCAGGGTTAACGTAGGATCGAACAGTACAAAAAAAGACAATATGCTATAAGGGCACTAGTGCAATGAAAAAGGTAAGGTCAACATAGGCATTAAAAGTCATCGTAACTAAGCTGTGGAGAAAGCCAACATGGGCATACTCTCTAACTTAAAATCTGGAGGCGGGGCTCACTTGATCGTCGGTCTGTCTTCTGGCCTAATGGAAACTAGGGGGATCTTGATGGGTGCGCTCCCCTGCTCTTTCTGCACTCACAGTCAATGTCTAATGTTAATCACTAATAAGAGTCAGAGGTCCAATCTCTGGGGTTGTCTGTGTCGGCGGCTGGACCGTCGCACAGGAGGTAGGCGTTGGGAAGTTGTCATCCCAGGTTGAGGGTCCGGTCGGGCTGCAGGTGGCTGGCAAGGGTGGTGAGCCGGGAAGTACCAGACATCGGTCGACGCAGGCAGTGGAGGCGGGTGCTGTGGACGTGTGTTGACCACTGGGGGGTGAAATAACCGCAAGAGGTCTCCGTTGACCGCAGAGGCATCTCCATCTGGGTTTCTGATGGTAAAGTAACCACCATGAGGCGGGGGAACAGACAGGACGGTGTGCACAGGACCGGGGTACGGGTCCTGGATCTTGTGTCGACCAGGATAGTGGTGCTTGACAAGGACATGGTCGCCCGGCTGAAGATGGGCGGCGTTGTGGGGGGTCGTCCTTCGTGCGTCCTGCAGAAGGTGCGTGGACTCCACCTTCCTCGCTACCTTCGCCCTCAGTTCGTTAAGCCGTTGTATATGCCGCTGGACGTAGTCGCCTGCCGAAGTGGAGGCTGGTGTCTTGTCGCCCAGATAGACATCCAATGGCAGACGTGGTTTCCTGCCAAACAAGAGCTCGTAAGGGGACACTCCAGTGGAAGAATGGGGGGTGGCATTGTAACAGAAAGTTAATTCCGGCAGGTATTCTCGCCATCTTAACTTCTGTTCTGGGAGTAAGGTGGACAGCAGACTGAACATAGTGCGGTTGAACCGTTCGCACTGGCCGTTGCCTTGTGGATGATAAGCGGTGGTGCGGGACTTGGTGATGCCATAGTGGCTGCAGAGCTGGCGTACCACTTCAGCCTCGAACTGCCGTCCCTGGTCGGAATGTAGCCTCTCTGGAACCCCATAGTGGACAATCCACGAGTGAATGAGGTGGCGAACAACTGTCGCTGCCGTCTGGTCCTTGGTTGGCACTGCTACTGTCCACTTGGTGAAAACATCTGTCATGACCAGTATGTTCTCGTAGCCATCAGTAGTGGGCTCAATTTTTGCGAAGTCCATGGCCACAATTTGCAAGGGGTGAGTGGCCACAAGATGACCAGTGGGTTTGGCGACACGGACAGGGGGATGCTTAGACCGCTGGCACCGCTCGCACTGTTGGCAATACTGTTGAACCATACTGGTTTGGTCTGGCCAATAGGTCCGTTGTCGTATATGGGCGAGTGTTCGCTCGGGGCCTTGATGTCCGGTGCCGTCGTGTGCAAACCTAATAGCAGTTTCACGATATTTGGATGGTAAAACTACCTGTTTTACTTCTCCGTGGACTGGGTCGAGAATCTTCCGCACTAGTATGCTGTCGTGGATGGAAAGCTTGCGCCACTGTTTCAGTATGGCGAGGGTGTCACTAGTTAGGTCTTTGCGCTCTATGGCTGTGGGTTTTTGTTGCGCCCTTACTGCTCGGTAGACAACTTGGATGGCTGGATCATCTTCTTGGGCAGCTGCTAGGTCTTCGTTATTGAGGGAGGGAATAAGGGCTTTGGCAGGAGACAGGTGCAGATGGTTCACAAACACTTCTCCAACCGTGGTGGCAACTTCCAATGGGAGGTGTGTGGTAGACTGCAGGCAGGCGGAAGCAATAGTTACCAATTCATCAGCGTCCTCGTCGGGTGGTGCCGGAAGGGGGTGTCGGGACAGAGCATCAGCATTCGCATTTTCCTTCCCCGAGCGGTACTTGATATCAAAGTTGAACATTGCGAGCTCAGCTATCCAGCGTTGTTCCACTGCACTGCGTTTGGAAGACAGAATATGACTTAGGGGGTTGTTATCGGTGTATACGGTGAAGCAGTTGCCCAGCAAATATCCCCGGTATTTCTCGGTTATGGCCCACTTCATTGCTAGTAGTTCCAGCTTGTATGAACTGTATCCACGCATCTTCCTCTCGTTGGGCCTCAATCCTCTGCTTGCGTAAGAGATTACACGTCGTCGTCCGTCCTTCTCCTGGCTGAGGACAGCACCTAGACCCTCATGGCTAGCATCTACTTCCAAGACGAAAGGCTTGTCGAAATCAGGGTAGGCCAACATTACTGCGTCGCTGTAGAGGGCATCTCGCAGTTCCAGGAAGGCTTGTCGGCATTCAGTCGTCCATAGCTCACCCAGTTTTTGGTGCTTCTTGTAGCTGCCTTGGTTCTGCTGGTTTGCCTTGCTGATGACTTCATGGAGGGGGCGGGCTATTCTGGCGAAATGCTTTATGAAACGACGGTAATAGCCCACCATCCCCAGAAAAGTCCTTAGGTCTCTCATGGTCTTCGGCATAGGATATTCCGTTATGGCGCGGACCTTGTCTTCATCAGTAGAGATCCCCTCATTCGAGATAGTGTGTCCTAGGAAGGGTACTGAAGAGCGGGCAAATGAGCACTTGTTGGGATTTAACCTGACGCCAATGGTGCGAAGTCGAGTGAAGACAGACTCCAGTCTCTCCAGATGTTCGGCAAGGGTTGGCGAAAAGACTAACAGGTCGTCCAGGTAGACCAGCAGTATCTTGAATATGAAGTCACTCATTGTGGACTGCATCAATCGCTGGAAGGTGGCCGGGGCGTTGCACAGACCAAAGGGCATCCTATTGTATTCGTACAGGCCAAAGGGGCAGATGAAAGCAGTCTTTTCTCGAGATTCTTCCGACATAGCAACTTGATGGTAACCACTGGCGAGGTCTAGGGTTGAGAAGAATTTTGAGCCACCTAGTATGTCTAAACACTCGTCAATCCTGGGAAGTGGGAATGCGTCCTTCCTGGTTATGTTGTTCAGCTGGCGGTAGTCGACACATAGTCTCAGCTCGCCTGACTTCTTGCGGCAAACAACAATGGGTGAGGCATAGGGGCTACTACTTGGTTGGATCACGCCACGACGCAAGAGGTCCTCAATATGTTCTTGCACTTCCTTCAACTGAGATGGCGGGATCCTTCGGTATGGTTGGGAGACTGGCGTGTCATCCGTCACTACTATATTATGTTGCACTCTATCCGTATATCCCAGTTCAGCGTCCGTCCAGGCAAAGACATCTTGGTGTGTGACCAGTAAGTCCCTTAGCGTGGTTTGCTCGTGGTTGTTTAGGGTTGGGATTGAAACCATCTCGGTAAGCTTTTGTAGAGCCTCAGGTGTGGGGCCTTGTCTTGGTGGGTGATTAACGGGGGACCTCGGCGACTCGCAGTTGACGTGGTTGACATGTACAGCAGGACTGGCAGGGTATATCTTTCCCAGAGGGGCACGGGCTGGCAAAACAACATCTTCATCCGTCTCATTCATGACTAGAACCTTCAGCTTCCCATCTATTGGAGTCACATAGGTTGTCAGAACAGCCAAGCCTCGGCGTGGACCATCTACTATCGCTTCTAAAATTACCGTCTCTTGGTTTCGGGTATTGCCTCCTGTTGCTACTACTGTCTTGACGGTGCGAGCTGGTATCACCGTGGCTTGCTTGGGGGCTCTAGCGTAGGGGTGCTGCTGTTGTGAGGAGTTTGGTGAGGGCAAGGTTACATCCAGATGGTTTAGGACGTTCATCCCTATCAGGCACGAATTCAGGGCAGGACCGTCCCCGCTCAGGACGAAGACTATTCGATCTTGGGCTGTCTGTCCATCCACTGTCACATCAGCAACCATGTACCCCTCATATGGAATGCTGAGTCCATTCGCCGCGGTCAGTTGGTAGTGTTGAGTGGGCCTCTGCAATTTTCCCCTGAAGTGCCGCTGGTAGATCGCCGAGGTGACAGTCGTGACTTGTGATCCGGTATCGATGGTCCCAGTGACTGGTATTCCATTCAACTGTACCGTCCTGACAGGGAGCTCCCCAACCGCTCGTCGTGTGAATGAGTCCTCACTTGACCCATCTGTAGCCGGACTCTGGTCTACAGGGGTCGCCCTTCCCCCTGTGGCTTGCGTTGATAGCGGCGGCAGTCCTTTGCGAAGTGTCCCTGTCGTCCACACTGGAAACAGGCTCCTGGTCCCTTCTCAGTTCGTTGCCCCCTCGTCCTTCTTCTCCGGTGGCTGAGTGGCTCCTCCTCAGCCAACCGAGACAGGAGAGCTTCCATTTTCTCCAGCCTGCCGTTGAGATCAGCGATGGCCCGGTCGCTGGTGTTAGCAGTGGCGGCGGCGGAGTGTTGGGGTGGCCTGTTGTCAGCCCTGGTCGCAATGGCTTGGACGTGGCTGTCGGGGTGTCCCCTGTCGTCATACCAGCGGATGGCAGTGTTCCGGATGTCCAGGAAGGTGGCATCTGGATGCTGGAACCTGTATTCACGGAGCTGGGCCGTGAGCGATTCGCTTGAGAGGGCCCCCATGAAGATGTCCCTCAGGATGCTCTCTTCATATATGGGCTCCCTCAGGGCAGACTGGCGCTTGGTAAGGGCGTCGAACATATCCCTCAGCCGATGGGAGAAACCCCTCACCGTCTCCCCTGGTCGTTGGCGGCACTGGCTCAGGGCTATGAACAGGTCGCTGGGTGACCGGTGTTCTCCGAAAGCCTCCAGTATACACTGGAGAGCTCTCTCAGGATCTCGCTGCACCTCCCGGGGGTGGCACTTGAGTTCCGCCCTCACCTCGGGGCCGACGCTGTTTAGAAGGATGGTGAGGCGGCGGTCCTCGGAGAGTTCTGGCCTGCTGGACCAACAGGCCCGGAGCTGTCCCTCAAACCTCTCTGCACCTCCTCTCCCCATGTCGCCGTAGAATGTGTCGATCCTCGGCTGCTCTGCTGCCATTATAACGTAGGGCTGTGTTGGCATCGGCGGTGGTGCGGGGGGTTGTTCCTCATCTGAACTTCGGCTTCCTGTTGTTCGTGGCATGGTTGGGCTTTCTAGACTTACAAACTAACCCTTCTGTGTATCCCACTTCTTGACACCAGAAAATGTTGGAGGGACTAACGAGTGGCTAATGTGGTTACTGCGTGGGTTCAATAGTAACTCCCTTTAGGATACACAGGATTAACAAACACAGGGTTCTGCTGGCAATCTTATTTATTCAAAAAGCCTAACAAAGGTATCACTACCAACAAAAAAAAGGAAAAGAAAAAGAAGCCCAACAAAAGAAGAAGCCCAAAAAAAGAAGAAGCCCAAAAAAAGAAGCCCAACCAGCCATAAGCTGGAACAAGAGAAAAAGACGAAAATATGATTAGGATATAATGACAACATTAATCAGGCAATCAATGGTGGACATACATAGTAATAGTATTAAGTATTAAATCAAACAACAACAATATAATATAGAATTTAAGCAATAACCAACTGGATATGTATGCATGGAATAAAATAGCGCTAAGGTTAATGAATAACAACTACAAGTGGCTATATCATATACACAAGGAGTTTCCTAGTACACTGGCAACATAAACTAATTAATGTACTAATCAAAGTATGAAGGACATAACAAATGAAGGGGCAAGAACACAATAGTTTCGCTCCACTGAGCCGGTGTACAACACATCCAGAGTGGCCATTCCATTTAATAACGCAGTGGCCAACATGGCCCACTGACCGTCCATAACACAGACGCTGCATCCCAATGCAGGCCATCCTCATAGGCCCACTCCCATTATTAGTACTAACCCGCCCCAGGGCTATTGTATTGGTTACTTCCCTTCCCAATCGATACTGAAGGGTCATGCCCTTTGACCTTAGCCGCGGAGCTATGCCGCCAGGCTAACATGTGTATGACACACCACTAGATACATAAAGTAATGTGTACATTCCTTAAAATGAAACTGTCCTTCACACACTTACGAAACTCATATAGAAGCATAATACATCTGGATAACTATAATGCATGCACATGATATATATACATGTATATGTCGGCGAGACTCATTGCAACATGTGTAGACTCACTGAAACATTGTTCATCCACCGCCGCACATAGAACAATCCTGGGGCTCACCCATGTGAGGCCCAACTAATATTATACATCTCCAATACATGTAATTAATTACACATCTTAAACACTAAACACGCAATCACAATCACACTGCTCTCTATAGCATAGTGGTACTGGCAAGGTACACAAATACCCGTAATACAATCAAGCGTATAGTGCCGCTCGCTGTAACATAAGCCATCCACATCAACATGTCAGGAAATCCTCACTGCCTACCACAACAAGGCAATGCTACACAAACACTATATATAGGCACACAAGCAAATCGTGATAGCTTGGTTAGCGAGCCATCATTATCATCTAGCACCGCAAACGTTAACTTTGACAATAAAGTCACAATATCAAGACACTGTACTGCAAAGCGCATCCTACACGTCCAATGACAATGGCAATTACCGTTGAGCCGGACTCATAATAGTCTCTGTAGATCAGCATTCTCTACGTGGCATCCAAGAAAAAGGGGGGGGGGGTGCGCAAATTAAAGTCACTTCTAATATAATAGTCTCCAACTTACCCAAAGTTTCTCCGGGTCCTGTGCTACCGCTACATGCCTTATGGGGCGGGGTGGCGATGGCAAGCGTCGGCTCTGTCTCTGCGTCTATGATGGAGTGTCTTGACCACTCGAACCGCATCTTATTTATTAGCCCGCGCGGACGTCCGAGAGAGCTATTACGTAGCCCGTGTTGCACAAGTGAAAGGCTCGGACATGGAGTCCAGCCCGACAACATAACCGGTTAGGGTCCTAACACAATCGAATTTACAGTACGGTTAAAAGGGTGCACACAAAAGTCAATTAGGTATCCCAGTAAACTGCAGAAATTACTCTAACGTCCCCTCCAGCAATAATTGAATAAATTTGACCCAGGTTGGATTTATCGGGGATAACATGCGTCTAACTCGTGGTTTACTTTAAATCCGAGATCCTCTTATTAATTATTTCAATAGGACCTGTGCATCAAAGCACAACGAAATTGGTACCATTATAAATTGGAAACTTGCTGCTAAAATTCTAACTGACTACTTTTACCAGAAACCCGGTAATAGTTTTAATATAAATTTTCAAAGTGTCAGGACTAACAACATTCGACAATTTTGTGCGGGATACTTTCGTCCATTAATACGACGTATCTCCATTGATAACAAACGTTATCATGAGTACCTATTTTGTACCGATCGGGTATTGTCTCCTCTCAAAAATGAATTCGGGTTCCCGTCTTTCTGTCGGTGGATAACAACGAAGGAGCGAGTTGTAAGAAACTTAAAGCCATGATATAAGAGTTGGAAGCCCGGTACATTTCCAACTGACCAATCAAAATGCGCGCTTTTCACCGTGATGTGAATAACGGGTCCCGCGCTAGTATTACAAGGGAAATAATCCAATTAATGGTACTCGGCCAAGTGTCCATAAACTACTATGAGTGGCCGTCCCTCACTCACGCACCAGAGTTACCATGAAAGCACATATTAAAAATAGAAAATCGTTCATCCTCTCACAGGTGTAATGGTAAACTTATGAACTATCTGTTCTGTGGTTAATGGTGCAATGGTAAACTATCTGTTCTGTGGTTAATGGTGCAATGGTAGACTATTTGTTCTGTGGTTAATGGTGCAATGGTAAACTATCTATTCTGTGGTTAATGGTGTAATGGTAAACTATCTGTTCTGTGTTTGTGTCTTTTGACATTGAACTGTTTTCTACACAACATAACCAAGTGCACGTGTTAAGCAGTTGGCTTTTGAAGAGTACTTTCCACAAGAAATCAGATTTACTTTTGCTCCAGGTATTTATGTTGCAATGCATATTCCAGCTCTCCAACATAATATCTATTTATGCGTCTAAGAGGACAAATCTCGTCATATCATTTTGCCACTTTGCTGAACCTATCATTATTTTATTAACTTGTAAAAAGAACGAATTCCACGTTTATTGAAAGTGTACCATTGAATAATAAAAAAAAACAACATGTGACTGATTAATATTGAGCTTGAATCGTATTCTGGACATTGCAATACGGGTCTATTGCAAGTTTTCTGCTCGTGCTAACATGATACATGTACATGTATGCTCAAATGTCCGAACAGTTGACTTTACTCAAATCACAAGTATTATTTAATGTATATAATTTCTTTCGGCAGAACTGGGAATTCCAAGTCTATACCAATTTACAGAGAAATGTCTACACTCAAAACGGCAAACTGTTTTTGAAGCCCGTAAGTTGAATCACATTATAACTATCATTATCTGCTCACCTTACAACTACCAAAGGACCATTCACTGGACATTTGAATTATCATAAATCTACATATCAAAGTTTTAGGCGATTTCTTAGTGCATGAGAAAGACAAATTTTTGTCTAACAAAATAGGTGAAAATTCGTGAATATTTGGAACGCAGTTCATACCATTTTTATCTGTTTTTGTTTTTTCTTTATACCGTGTGTAATGGGGGAAAAGGGGAACAAGAAAAAAAAATATTACATGTATTTTGAATTAACAGCAGATAGTAATTCCACTTTGCAGACTTTTTTTAAAATTATTTAATTTTTTTTAAATTGAATATATAAAATAATTATTTTGTGTTCTAAAAGTACCTTTTCATAGTGTCAATGTGAAATTGAAAAAAAAAACTTTTTTTCTCTTTTGGTGAATTTAATTACACATTTTTTATGTCAACTTTAAGTTTCCTGAAGTGCACGCATTTTACTGCCGTGTGATACAATCGGGGTGAACCAAATCATGTAATTACATTTACGTATCATCATTTAAAATTGTAAAACAAACATTGACCTTTCTCTAGACGTTAACCACAGACGACCCAAGATTTGACGAGAATTATCTCCACACTGGACGAATGGATATGACAGGTTAGTTCTATGTACATGTATGTTATAATGATTACATCGTAGGCGTTCAATTTCAGTTTTAGTACCATCGTGATAATGGTCTGTTATAATGATAAATTCCAAATTCAGATAATTATTATGTTTTGCAGTTCGAGTTCATTTGTTTGCAGAATTTCTGTAAGATCAAGAAATTAATTAGAGGCCTGATAATTTAAACAACAACAAATACCATAATTGTTGATGTGGACGAACCCCATCGAACTAGTTGTGCCTAAGACATCCTTCCGCATACAAAATTAATGTCTACGCTGTTTCTGTCCTCATAACTCTAAACTGATTAATGTCTCATTCGCGACTTAAGTTAGCAATTTTGTTCTTGTCTTTTCCTAAGGCTCTTCAGAAAAGTTGATGTATTTTGTAAACTTGCAAAAGTGTTTCTGTATTGTAATACCTTATTTTTCACGAGAGAGAAAAGAACAAATCTGCCGTGAAAATGAAATCAGGAGATATAATAACGATGAGAATGTCGTGAATGTCACTGACAATAATACGATATGTTAAAAATTTTGTAACACAGGCAAGATAATATCTATCAGGCAGCAAGAACATAATACACGTACAATACAATAATATAAATAAATATACAGACTAGCTGATCCCCTTTGTCCTCAGAACTGTTCAAAATGTGCACCAACACGGCTTACAGCGGTTGTACCAGAGAGGGCAAAAACGGCATCTTGCCTCCAGTCATGTCTGGTAAAATTTCCAGTACGCCCACCATTAGGTATGGTGTGGTGGAGATCCGAGCCAAGATTCCCAAGGGAGACTGGCTATGGCCAGGTAAACACACACCATAGCCATCTGATCTGCTTGGTAAAATGTATATTATATGTAGACAGCACGACTCTTGTACTTATTCTCGCGGCTGATGGTCACTGTAGAGGGGAGGGGGGGGGGTGCTGCGATACATGGCCGGATTAAGACCTTTAGAGGACCTAAGTACCTAAAAGACTTTGGTGCCTCCATATGTAACTGCATATAATTGAGAATAAAAACCATAAGTTAAAATTTTAATATGTTCATTTATTGTGGGGGCCCCTTTTTGTGGACCCTGGTTCAGCTATAGACCTACCATTTGCAGTTTTGGAAATTGCACTGCATGCTTCATGGTAAATCCAGCACTGAAAAATTTCTATGGTGCCCCCTTCCCCTTGATGTCCTAAGCACGTGCTTGTTTTGCTTAAAGGTTAATCCAGCCCTGCTGTGATACCATCGTTGTTTTTATGTGCAACAGCCCTGCTTTGCTAGAGCCAGATGAGAAACAGATAACTAACAGAAATCTACAAGGATGATATAGGACTTGATGCAAAATAGAAATAATAACACCACTCAAAGTGCGGGAAAAATAGAAAAAGTACTATGTCCTGGCGTAAAGCTGTGTTTTCATCTATGGTTCTTTCTACCCGCCAGTTGCCAACAGCGTTAAGCTGTGTTTTCATGTTTACAGAAACGGAAACGGAAAAGACAAACATCCATCAAGCAATAAAAAGAAAGAGTGTTTCCACGTGTACGGAAACGCCATTTCTACACACTTGGAAACACTTTTTTTTATTTCACTTCTTGAAGTGTTCATGACATTTCCGTTGCCTTTTTCCGTTTCCGTACACATGAAAACACAACGCCAGGCTGTTGTCAACTGATGGGTGAGAAGAACCATTCTGTCTTTACCATAATTATTTTATAATGTGCCAAAGTAAAAATAATGTTCGTTCCCTGCAGAGGTTGGTTGAAACCAAATCAAGTAAAACATTATACCATGCTGTACACCGGAACTGGGCTTGGGTGTTTCACAGCTACATTTAGGAGTATGTTTGGCTTTACGCGCACTGTCAGTGAAAGATCATTATATTTACATGCGTATATATGTCTCAGGAATATATTATATATTGAAAACTGAAGTGTAAAAAACACCGTGGCATTAAAATTTCGTCATCTGATTCAGCTGCCATATTTGAATCTTTCTAATGTCGCAGTTTTAACACCGGTACACTGCTCTTGTCAATCTTGTTACGGCTGATCAGTTGCCCTGTGTTTTCAGCTATCTGGATGTTGCCAAAGAACAACAAATACGGCGGGTGGCCCAGATCTGGCGAGATCGACATTATGGAAGCTAGAGGTGGGTAGTGCTGTTTGCAACAAAATATATCTCGTTAACTACATGTAACAGCTTCCAGTTGGAGTCTAGCAAAATTAACCTTGGGTGTTACACTACTGTATGGCCAACTTGATCTCCTATAGTGCATATTATAAGCTTAACCTTTCAGCAAATGTCCAACTTGGATGGATGGTCAGTTTGTAACAAAATGCATGACTGTGAACTTGTACTATTTAGAAAAATATTATACTCTGTGCCGGATCTAGGCATAAACTGCCTGCAGGGACCACACAAATTATTCAGAAATTCATTATCTTAGATTACTATAAACAATCCAGGTTGGATATTTTGTCAGCATTTTATACACATACAAGTTACTTTTTTTTTTTTTTTTAATTATAGTAATGTTTCCGGGGTATATGAGAGATATCAAGCCAGCTAAAAGATGAACAGCTAATCAGTAAAATTCAGTCATTTGAAAATATTTGTAGGCCTAAGTGTAATATACTGTAATGTAATTTTTTTTTTTTTTTTTGGTTTACTTTAAATACCTTACTACGGTATTATGTTGTTAAAAAGCATATACATGTATATATACAGTACAGTAACATATATATATATTAATACTTTTTTTTTTTCGGCGACTCAAAGTCGTTTTGGCTCACACTATTGTGATATCTCTTTTTAAAAGGGCGTGCTGCTAGCGTTAGATAGCCCAGGGTCTCGCCATGTCTATATCCGGCACCGGTTATAAAGGACGGTACTGACCGTTATGGATGTATTAAAGCAGAAGAGGCACACTGTGACGAGAAAAATAAACTCAAATAAACAATTACATTATAATCCACATTGACAAGATAATGCAGTGAATGACAACTTTCAATGTACATGTACAATACACTGACATATTATAGAAAACAGTGAACGCCCCAGAAGGACAGACGGTAAGCAAGCGGACAGGAGAAAGCGTAAATCATACATAATGTAATTGAAAGGATTACATGTAGCTCGAATTTAAAATAAAAAAAGCAGAAGAAAAAAGATAATTAATTATTGTTAATAGATTAATACGAGGTATTACATGACTTTATTACTACATGTATTAGTTGATGTTGGTAATGAGCAGTTCTTCTTCAAGAAGACATCGGCACCGACTCTGGAATCCGCACACTTCAGTGAGGCCCTAGCTGGAATAACAATCAATTGGGTCAAGTGTGAATGCATTTAATAAATCGCATTTTTAATTCATTTACACAGGTAATGATGGACCTCTGGGTGTCGAAACTGTAAGCAGCACACTTCACTGGGGCCCCAGCTTTGATAGAAATCAGTACGAACTGACGCACGGAGAGGCACACCGGTAAGCCACTGCACCAAGTGCTTTTTTTTTTCCTCACATAAAGAACAGATGATTTTTTTTTTTTTAATATTTGAAAAATTCATTACAGCGTTTATGAAGTTCATATTCAGTTTGATAATAGATCTACATAAAAAAGTCCTACCATGGTGGAAAAGAAACGATGATACAATATTTTTTAATGTAAGTGTAAGTAAATTTATGAAAACACTAAGAAAGAGAGAGAGAGAGACTGGCAGACAGACAGAGAGAGAGAGAGAGAGAGAGACTGACAGGCAGACAGAGAGAGAGAGAGACTGACAGGCAGACAGAGAGAGAGAGAGAAAGAGAGAGAGACTGACAGGCAGACAGAGAGAGAGAGAGAGACTGACAGGCAGACAGAGAGAGAAAGAGAGAGAGAGAGACTGGCAGACAGACAGAGAGAGAGAGAGAGAGAGAGAGAGAGAGAGAGAGAGAGATTTAACAGCGTCTTGGAGTTGATGTGTGACGGATATTGGGTTTACTTTTTCACACCCCCTCCATTTTTTTTCTCTCGTTTCTCAGAAATGCGTCTTCAGCCTGGCACGAAGACTTCCATACCTGGAGACTGGAATGGACACCTGAGCATATAATGTGAGTAGAAGAAGGAGTTGGCTGTTATAATACAGATCAACTTTGACTTTAGCACGAGACATGACAATAGGGATTCTAGAAGGAAAAATGTAGTATTGTTTGCAGTACATCGGGCAGCTGGGTCCAGATATCGCTTAAATGCGCCAGCACACACAATGTATGTTTGGTAGTGGTACCCAACAGAAAGATGTAAGCCAATGAAGTATGGAGAATTTCTTTACATGCATTTAGACACAGTAGGCCTACATGTACAGTATTGTAAGTACTACCGGTAAACTGGACTTTCCACCTACATGTACTTTCTGATGAACTATTTTCTATGCAAGCGGCGAATGAAAAATAAAGTTGCGATAATGCGATCCTCACAACTGCCCCGAGTCTATCAGTATCACCTGCACCTCACATTCGGTTGATCCAGTCTCTTTGCTGACTTGAACGATGTACATGTGTTCATACACTGTATAGCAGTTATCGGGTTAGTCGTTGTTGATGATTTTAACTTGTAATTTCTCAACTAAAACCAAGCACTCCCGTTGGTCATGGTGTCCTCAAACTCATTGTGGTCACTGCCTATCCATTTTCTTTTCTTTTTCATAGTTGACATAACCCAAATAGATCTACATGTAGTACATGATGTATCATAACAGCCACTGTTATTTTCATTGTTTAAAACATGTTGGCTACTTGTACATGTATTTCAGAAATGAAGTTATAACTAAGTGGAAGTGTCAATTTTTTTCTGTATGGTTGACGGTAACATTGACACATGGAGATGGACCGAGCCATGTTGGAGTCTTGCTGATGAATTAAGACCTGCCTACATTTTGGATGCAGACATTAATTCAATTATTAATTGTATTTTTGTGTGTTAGTGAAACTAGACGACGGTAAACTATCACTTGACTTACCGTTATATGTTGACACAGACTCACAGACTGAGTCATGCTAAAGAGTAAAGTCTTGCTAATTGTGAACAGAATTACTATTAGTAGTATTAGACTCAACTCAATAGAATTTCACTTGGTCATTTTTTTGAACATACAGAACATTTGTGGACGATGAGGAGATCATGAGAGTGACACCCGGGGCTGGATTCTGGCAGAAAGGTAATCTCACTGGCGACGACATTTGGGCCTCCGGCTCTAAAATGGCCCCTTTTGATCACGAGGTAAGTTATTGGCTAATGCATAGATGATGTTCTCCACAGCCAGAAGCTCCAAATACAGTTTATAAGAAACATCACTTTTTCACGAAGACTAAGAGCATTATGTTGCAGGGTCATGAACTTTGCTTTATTTCTTCGTCAGGTTGGTGTCCTATTTCTTAGTGTAACAACAGACATGGATATGACAGAAACTGTATTATGATTGAATGGTGTGGCATTGAGACTGCAGTAAAAATGTGTAAAATCTAAGTTATTAAAAATGTTGAACAGTTTTGTCTCTTTCCTGGGACATGCAAGGTTAATGTTTTGGCTAATTATCTGCATATAAAATTAAGGCCTTTCTCTGCCAATGCAAGATCACATAATGTTTCAAAACAACCATGACAAAAAAAAAATTAAAAAATTATAATACACGTAATGTTTTTAAACTTCGTGTATTGATATTCAAAGTGCTTACCCAGGCACATTAATTAATCTGTTAAAGTGGCCTATAAAAGACAAACAGTAGACCTACCAGAAACTGAAATGAAAGTTGTACTAACACTAACCAGTAACAGGAATACAAAAAAAAATGTTTATCATAAAACATACTGTACATGTATGCACAATGTATTGTCCTCAGTATTATCTGATCCTGAACGTTGCTGTGGGTGCAGCCAATGGCTATTTCCCTGACAACGCGACCTGGGTCCCAAGGAAACCCTGGTCCGATGGTTCACCACATGCGGCTGAAGATTTTTGGAATGCCAGGAATGAATGGCTGCCATCGTGGCAAGGAGATCATGTGGCCATGCAAATTGACTATGTGGAGTTCAGATATCTCTAATCACAGGACAAGTTGTGAACTAAGACAATGCATTTTGCTGTGTATCCGTGTGTGGTGACCATGCTAATTGCTATGAAAGATTTCTGATTTTTTATGTCCATGTGTGGTGGCCATGCTATGAAAGATTTCTGATTTCTCATATCCGTGTGTGGTGGCCATGCAATGAAAGATTTCTGATTTCTCATATCCGTGTATGGTGGCCATGCAATGAAAGATTTCTGATTTCTCATTGACGAAATTCAGAAAACACCTCTGAATCACTGAATGTCTGATGTTAATTTTGCACATTTTCTTTAAATGACTACATAGTGTGTTTATTGATTATTGTGAATGCAATAAATAAAGAAAAATCAGAATTGCCGCTTGTTCACGTAGTATGCATCATGTGTTAACTCTGTCAAAATCAAATTGCAATCTTAGTACTACATCACATACAGACTGCCATGCCAAGAAAATCAGATACATGTACACTGTACTACATACAGTATAAGATGGACCTCATAATTTGTTAGGCAATGATATTGTGACTTTAAAAATCTCTAGAATGGCATAATGTACAGTGTACACAGTATTATACATGTACACTGTTAGTAAGTTATTTTATCATTTTTTGTTGTTTTTTGTGACATGTATTTTTGAGTGGTATTGGTAATTAATAAGATATGTAAATAATAATAATGTAATAATAATAATAGTTCGTCCATCAGGTATGATGATGACCTTAACAACACCAGAGGAATAAAGAACAGAAATTGTTGAGAATTTCAACACATGGACAATAAAGAGAACTAAAGGACACAGAGGACAGAATGGAAAGACTGTTCTTTCATGACTTATGGCTTCTCATGTGACTGATAAGTCCTATTTTTGCCCTGCAGACCCGTCCGCATAAATGACAAGATTGCTCCGTTGGTTCAGTACCACTGGGCCTTTTCTTGCGCCGTTCTCTTTTTTTGATAGCCTGCTGTATAATAATCTACATATGTACTAAATACACGTAACAGAAGGATGAAAGCTTTCACACAGTCAGATTCTTCACAACCCAACAATCAACCTACTGCATAAATCAATTCTATTTTTTTCTAGTGACAGGAAGCAACAGACCTGTATGTTGATGTGATATCAAATGGAAAAGGAGAATGAAAAAAAGTTACAAGAAGTGTTTAAAACACCATTAGGGGAAATTTTGAGGATAGAGAAATCAAGACATGATCAATAAATTAAAATAAATCATGTACTTTCAATTTAGAATGCTATGGTCATTTCTGGGGACAGTAGGCCTATTTTCAACTGTGGTTCCAGTAGTACATCCTACTTTTTTATGTTTATATTGTAACCATAAAAAAAGACAAGGTTTCAGAAAAAAAAACCTGAAAGTACATGTACAGTATTGTTTGAAATTTCCAAATAAACTTACTGTTTTTTCAAGTTACCGAAAAGGCCGAAAAATGTCTTAAGTATTATATATTATGTAAATATGTATTTATTGTATACAATACACGGGCATGATCTGCTTGACTATACATATAATGCATGTGTATAATGTAAAGCGCACAGAGCATTTCTAATGGCAATGGATATGCGCTATATAAAAGCCATCCATTATTATTACATGTACATGTATTACATGTATTATACATGTAATCCTGAAAGGAAATAAGTCAGAGCCATGACATTTTTCTCCCAACTGATTTATTGTGCAAAATTTCCTGGTGTGCCTGAAATATAATGCTTAGTGTCAAAATGTTTACATTAATCACATACACATGTGAAACAACTTGACTGCACTGATCAAAGATTCAAACTGCACTACAATCATACCTCACACAATTCTAACATGCAGTAGACAAGAATTTAATATATGTACGTATTATTTTTCCTTTTAAATCATACAAAAAGTTCACTTCGGAAAATATCAGACAAAGCAAATATTTCTGTCTCTCTCTGTCTCTCCCTTCCCATATTCTTGTAATCCAACAAATCAACCTCTCTGCTCATTTACAGATGAATGGTTACAAAAATAGAGAATGTTCAGCATTGCATGTAGGTTTAGTAAATGAAACTGCATGGGTGCTTGCATAGTACATCCCCTATACTATAGGTGTAGTCAGTTTGTATGTTACTGTTGTTACTGTATTTTATATCCACCTCACTCTGATTTTGAAGTTTTTACGGGTCAAAAAAGTGATAGACTGTTGGCACTAATCTAACACAACGTACATGATGTATTGGTAAAAATAGCATGGACATGTTCATGTACTATCTACTGTATTATAAGCTGAACACTGTCTCTCCAAAATTCAAGTGGGGTGGGCAGAAACGATTTAGTAATGATACATCACTGTTTGCCTGCATATGTTGGTAAGTACCTTGACAGAACTGACACATAAAACAATCCAACAATGACATGTCATGAAAAAACATTGTTTTTGACAAACACAAGCCATACTTCATGTTGATAAACTGTATAAAAATGGAAAGAACAGCACATGTACTAAAAATGGTACAAGTACTTCAGACAATTACTACATGTATTTTGTCTGATGTCATCTACCAGTTACATAATTGTGGCCAGCTCTATACTTTAATGTAAGATTTACTTTGCAGAACACAAAATGCATACAAAAAGATACTGGTGGTGTCATTAAAAATGCTAAGAAAACATCATACAATAACCTTTTCACATTGCACTGTGACTGTGCAAGTGTTTCACCTTCCTTCCACTAAATTCTCTTATTTCATAGTACAGAATTGGTAATTATTCCCAGCAGACTCACGATGTTGGGGTAAGTTAGAAAATCCACAAAATTTTTCCTGATAAGATTATAATATGGCAGTGGTATCAGTGTACAGACTAGAAGACTGGAATATAATACATATGATGTATGTTTTGGATGCAAATAATATACATGTATATTACGCTGAGCAGTGTGTAATGCAAAACTCTAAACCAAAGGTTTGAGCGGTGCCATGTGAAATGTTGGGCAAGGGGCCACTTGCCTGTAGCGTGCAGTGTAGCCGTCAACTGTAAATTTGGGCACTAAGGCATTGTGTGAGGTGATGTGAAAAGGTTAGTATTTAAAACCCAGTGCACTGAATAGGTTTGAAAAAAATATTTACATCTGGCTACCTGAATGAATAATTCGTGATAAATTACATATACATGTATATAATAATATAAATTCATATTTATGCAAAATATTAAAAGGATCCACTGAAGGTCTTGGACAAAAATTCCCCAAATGGCAATTTCGTCTTTCTTTTCTTAGGAGACAAATGAGGGCCTCATTCTACAAGTATGTGCAAAAAAAAGTACCCTGCTGCACAATACAAAATAGAAAAAAACATTTTAAAAAACCAAACATTTTAGTTCACTAATTGCATAATGAACCTTTTTTCCTCCTACTATGGAGTTGTCCTTTCAGCACTTGGACGGTTTCTAGAGAATTATAATAGCCTTATGATATCCGTTATTGTTATTTTTCACTGTTTATAGCACTCCGCTCTGGTTGTGTATTTGTTCACAGATGATGCAACTGTCTTTCTTCGATATTCTGTATCTCTGAAATAAACTGAAGATTGAAAAAGGACAAGGCCTTATTTATCTATATCGAAGAAATTCAGAACAAGAAAGTCCAATAGCAATGACTGATGCCAGAGGTCCCGCGGAGGTCACTGCAATAAGATGCCCTGTCCCAGGCTGTCAAGAGTCATGGCCATCAAACACCCCTTCAGATGTCCTGCTCAGACTCCTCGACATCCACGAGAGGACTGCTCATCCGACTACAGCCCCCGCAACAGCGCCCACGGCCACAGGGGTCAAAGCTGAAAAAGTCAAGCGACCAGTCATCTCTGTGTCAGGAACCAGCGAAGAATGGACATACTTCAAGCAAAGGTGGTCAGAATATAAGCTCGCCACGCTACTAAGCGGCCAGGACATCATATTTCAGCTCCTTGAATGCTGTGACGAGGCCCTCTGTAGAGACTTATCAAGGAGTTTCACTAATCTCGCATCATGCGATGAAAATACTCTCCTCGATAACATCAAAAAACTCGCAATCCGCCAAGAAAACGTCATGGTGGCTAGGTTACAACTCCAGCAAATGCGCCAGGACAGAGATGAGCCAGCCCGGACCTTTGCCGCACGCATCAAAGGTCAAGCAAGTGTCTGTCAGTTTGATTTGAAGTGTGCATGTGGAGTCAATGTCTCGTACAGTGATCAGATGATTCGGGATACTCTGATAGTCAGCTTAGCAGATGACGACATCCGCCTCGATGTGCTGGGCCAGGCTGACCAAGACATGTCACTCGACAACACCATCCGTTTCATCGAGGCTAAGGAAAGCGGGAAGCGCTCGGCTGGCAGGATCAACCTCCCTCCTTCAACGTTCCCCCCTGCATCAATCAACGCAGCAAGCAGCACATATAGATAAATGGAAAGAAAACGCCTCACTGGGCAGAACCGACCTCCTGAAAGGAAATGTGGCTACTGTGGCAGAGATGGACATGGCATTAAGAAACAGGACAGAGTCAACCATTGCCCTGCATACGGTCATATATGCACCAATTGTGACATTCCGCACCACTTCGAGAATGTCTGCAGAAAACCAAAACAGAAAAGGCAAAGCAACTCTGCAACAGCCGTGTTTGAAGCACTGTGCTCGATCGAACATCTTGACCATCACATCTACAATTCTGCACGCGAGTCATGGGAAAAGCGCACATCTGCGCCACAACCGACAGTCCAAATTGAGATTCAGGCCCTCCCGTCAGATGCCAACGACCTTGGAATCGATTCCACCCTGTACAGCCCAACCAGTACTGCAAAAACCCTGGCCATTGCAGACACCGGCTGCCAATCATGTCTTGCTGGTACCTCACTCCTTACTCAGCTAGGTTTAAACACTTCCCACCTCACCCCTACATCAATGAAGATGAGAGCCGTAAATCAAGACCCCATCGGGATCGTGGGTGCCTTAGCCCTTCGAAATAACAGGCTTCACACAATCCATGCAACGGAAAACAACGCGTCAAATTGTTTACATTTCGCAAGCAACTGACAAATTCTTCTTATCCATGGAAGCCTGCAAAGACCTTGGTTTCATACACCACTCATTCCCCTCAATAGAATCAGCCACAATGACAGACTATATGAAAACCATCCAATCTGCCCTACATAATGACACTGATGATGCCGCTGACAAAGACCTTTGCGATTGCCCCCCCCCCCCCCCCGCCAGAAACCACCACCCCTCCCAACAATCGTGCCCTTCCCAGCCACAGAAGAAAACAGAGAGAAGCTTGAACAATGGCTCTTAGCTACTAAAAGTAGCACTTTCAATGTCTGTGAGCACCAAAAAGCTGCCAATGATGTCTGGACCCCCAACGAGACTCCTTATTGACGATGAGGCCACACCTGTTGCACACCACACTCCTATCCCAGTACCCATCTACTGGCAGGAACAAGTTAAGGCCGGCCTCGATCAGGACAATCAACTAGGCGTCCTGGAACCAGTCCCAATCGGGACCCCAGTGTCATGGTGTCATCGAATGGTTGTCTGCGCCAAGAAATCGGGGAAACCTCGCCGAACTGTGGACTTCCAGGCCCTAAATCGCCATGCCACTAGAGAGACGCACCACACCCAGTCGCCATTCCACCAGGCCCGCATGGTTCCACATAACACGAGAAAGAGTACTTTCGACGCCTGGAATGGCTATCACAGCATAGCATTGGACCCCGAGGACAGACATCTGACAACTTTCATCACTCCTTGGGGCCGATACAGGTATCGCGTGGGGCCGATACAGGTATCGCGTGTGCCCTCAAGGGTACATTTCATCTGGCGATGCCTATACCAGACGGTTCGACGAGATTATAAGTGACATCAGCAACAAGACAAAAGTCGTTGATGACACTGTCATGTGGTCCCAATCCATAGAAGATGGTTTCTTCCAAACAGCCAAGTTCTTGGATACATGTGGAAGGAATGGAGTCATTCTTAACCCGTCAAAGTTCTCTTTTGCTAAAGAAACAGTCCAGTTTGCAGGGTTTGAAATTACGCCAACAACTGTTCGTCCATGCCCACAAGTCTTAGAAGCAATTCAGAAATTTCCCAAACCCCGCACAATCACCGACGTGAGAAGCTGGTTTGGCCTTGTAAACCGGGTCACATATGCCTTTGCGTCAGCAGAAAAGATGCAACCATTTCGCACACTGCTTCAACCCAAGACGCCATTCATATGGACTGAAGAACTAGACAACCCCTTTGAAGAAACCAAGGCCATCATCATCCAAGAAATTCAGAGAGGCTCTGAAGTATCGGTTCCAGATCACCCATATTCCTGGTATCCGTCATGTTGCCGTAGACGCCATCTCACGCAAACCAGTGGGCGAAGCCGAACACCTCCATCTACCCGATGCTGCAACCCCCATCTCCACCGACTTCAGCCTCCCTACTCTGCCTCATGACTTCCTCATGGCCATCAGAGCAAACCTGAAAATCCCACTTTGCACTCAGATGAAGAAAATTCTCTTGGAGGGATCAGCTCAATAACTTGGAACGATGTTCGTGTTGCCACTAGCAGTGACCACTCAATGGTTGAATTAATTGACCTGATAGAAAATGGCTTCCCTGAGGCAAAAGACAATTTGCCAACAGAACTAAGATCTTACTTTCAACTTAGAGACAAACTTACAAGTTTTGATGGTGTTGCTCTGTACAATGACCGCATAATCATTCCTCCCAGTCTGCGCGACAAAGCCCTTCGAGCTCTCCACTCAGCTCATCAAGGTGTGTCCCAAATGTGCTCCCGGGCTGACGCCTCATTTTTCTGGCCTGGGATGACCGCGGCAATCAGTGAAATGCGAACGCAGTGCCAGCCTTGCAACCGCATAGCTCCAACTCAACCAAACGCTCCCCCTACCCCGCCAATGCAACCCCAATACCCCTTCCAGTGTATCTGTGCAGACTTTTTCCAATATGCAGGACATAACTACTTAGTCATAGTCGACAGATACAGCAATTGGCCCATCGTTGAAAGAGCACATGGTGGATATACAGGCCTCATTACCAGCCTAAGACGCACTTTCACCACCTACGGCATCAGCGATGAACTCTCATCTGACGGTGGCCCAGAATTCACCTCTTCAGCCACAACAACGTTCCTGCGCAACTGGGGAGTCCAACACCACCTCTCATCAGTGGCATTTCCCCACAGCAACAGCAGGGCAGAGATTGGCGTCAAGATCATCAAACGTATGATCATGGACAACACCGGTCGTGACGGGAGCCTTGACACAGGCTCTTTCCAATGCGCCATCCTTCAGTATCGCAACACGCCAGACAGGGACACTCGGCTATCCCCCGCAATGTGCATATTTGGAAGGCCAATTAGAGACTTTATTCCAATCCACCCAGGAAAATATATCCCTCATAAAACCTGGCAAGAGACCTTGGCCAACAGGGAGGAAGCTTTAAGAAACAGGCACATGAAGGATGCAGAAAGACTATCTGCCCATACTCGCATCCTAACCCCCCTTACTGTTGGAGACTGCGTCAGAATACAAAATCAGACAGGGCCATTTCCCACGAAATGGGACAAAACAGGAATAGTTATCGAAGTCCGTCAGTTCGATCAGTATGTCGTCAGAGTTAATGGATCAGGCAGAATAATGCTAAGAAACAGAAAATTCCTGCGCCTCTACCACCCAGTGATTGCCAGGGCTCCTCTAGCCACACTGCCTACACCCACCACAACAGTGGCAAAGAGCAAGCATTCAGCGCCTGCAACACCCAAGATGGCCTCTAACTCAGCGGGCCAGAAAGCAACTCCAGAGACAGAACAGCCCGATACTCCACCGCTTGAAGAGCCACCCAGCAACAGTCCTACTGATGAAACTATTGTCCCAACTCAACAACCTGACATACCGATGGCTCCGGCTGGTGATGCAGAAGAAACTCCACCTCCTAAGACAGCTCGCTTGCCCCACGCTTTGAGGGCCCTCCAGCCACACAACAAGCCTGGTCTGAAGGAAACGGACCCGCTACCTGAGAGGCGCTCAAGAATTAAATGACTTTCATTTTACGAAACTAAAAAACTCTAAAATCATTTAGTAAAACTCCCCAGTATTTTTCAAATTTCATATCAGTCTTTGTCCTCTACTTGTCAAGAAAGCACCATCCAAAGACTTGGGGGGCATAGAGAATTATAATAAGATAAGATAAGATAAGATAAGAATCACTTTATTATCCCATATGGGAAATTCGTTTTCACAGAGTGTTTAACAGCACACATGTGGTACATACATCTCACGTATCATTATAAATAAACAAACTCAATAAGTCAATAATAGACACACATGGCGTGACATGGAAAGAACCTTAATGAAATGTGGCACACATCTATCTATAAGATGACTTGCTGAGGCGAATTGCTGAAGGCAAGAATGATCTTCTGTATCTTTCCCTGTTTGCTTTCATGTGTATTATTCTGTTGCTCTTGGATGATCTAGAAACCTGATGAAACAGGGGATGGTGGCTGTCATTTAAGATGGACATGAATTTCTTCACACAAGCATTTGAGTATAGATGATTAAAACTGAAAAATGCCGTGTCTGTCATGTTGCATACTTTCTTGATGATTGTGTTGTTAAGTTTATGCTTGTCACTTTCTCTTGCATTGCCTCCCCATGCTGTAATACAATAAGTTATTATACTTTCGATGGCAGCTTTGTAGAACAGGGAAAGCAGTGTTTTATCAACATTAAAAGATCTTAATTTTCGTAAAAAGTACATTCTCTGGCTGGCTCTTGAATGGACATTTGAAATATGTGTATGCCAGTCTAGATTGTGGTGGATATATATACCCAAATATTTGTAACATTCAACTCGCTCAACCTCTTCATTATCAATGCTTAATGGTGGTAAAGGTGCCGTATTTGTCCTAAAATCAATTACAATCTCTTTTGTTTTCTTCACATTCAAAACAAGAAAATGATCATGGCACCACTGTACAAATCTGGCTATTTCTGTAATATAGGCATCTTCATCGACTGAGTTCTTGATAAGACCTTGGATGGTAGTGTCATCTGCAAATTTGATTATATGAACATTGTCAGACTCACTTCTACATTGACTGGTATAAATGGTGAAGAGGACAGGAGATAAAACGCAGCCTTGTGGCGCTCCTGTGTTCGTATAGAGAGTTGGTGACGTAAAAATACTCTGTCCAACATTTAAACTTACATACTGGGGTCGATTAGTAAGGAAATCTAGTACCCACGATACAATATGTTTGTTGACATTCATTTCCAACAGTTTTGAAACAAGGAGATGTGGTTGAATGGTATTGAAGGCGCTGGAAAAGTCTACGAAAAGGATTCGCGCATAGTTTTTTGGAATAGCCTTATGATATCCGTTATTGTTATTTTTCACTGTTTATAACACTCCGCTCTGGTTGTGTATTTGTTCACAGATGATGCAACTGTCTTTCTTCGATATTCTGTATCTCTGAAATAAACTGAAGATTGAAAAAGGACAAGGCCTTATTTATCTAGTTTCTACCTATCACACAAGGCAAATTAAAAAACGAAAGGTTGAAAACTGTTCAGGGTTTCCACCCAAGATTTCTTTAAATGGACCTCTAAAGTCTGCTAAGGCACATAAAAATTAGGATGCAAGCAAAGGTTGCACAAATGATGCAATATACAGTACTGGCATAAAAATTAAAATGCAGTTGCTGTTTTCATGACTTCAGCATCAGTCTGTTCTTCAAACTTGAATATAAGGTAGCAACAATCACTAGCTTCCTGGTTTCAATAGCACTGCAGGTGAGTGGTATTTTTCAACCAGTGAGTTTCTCAATACACAAGCACTGAAAATTCATTTCTTCTAATCATCCTATGGCAGAGTTTAAGAAAAATAAAGGAATGAAAATCTACCAGGGACAATGTCTCTGCCTTTTTTATTTTGTCCCTCTGAAGTCAAACACTGGGACCACTAAACATGCTGAAAATTGAACAAGTATGACATTTCACTTGACAAATGAAAATGAACATGTCAGACATGTGTTGTCTTTGCACTGGAATCAGGCTAAGGACTGAACAATTTCATTTTCAATTTCTGGTTTTCCCGGAGTAGTCTGAAAAATTTCATATTTATGCACACGCAGTTTATGCCTCCTTAGAGATTCTGGCAGTTTACATGCAAAATCACAAAGGTTGCAAGTCTGAGGCTTATCGTCCAAGTGTTTCAGTTGATGTTTGTACAAGTTGCCACGATATTTTGTTGAATAATCGCACTGAGAGCACTTGTGACTGTTGAAATTTAAATGAGACCTCATGTGATTATTTAACAGTCTCTTATTCTTTGCTGTAAAGCTGCATATACGGCATGGAAAATACTGTGGTTTCTTGGGCTGGTGAATTACCATGTGTTTTCTGAGGTGTAGCTGCCCAGCAAATGCAGTGTGACAGATGTGGCAAGAAAATGGTTTTACATCAGAATGAGTCAGTTTATGAGCCTCAAGCTGGTGTTTTTTATTGGTAGTGTATTCACACTTATCACAAGCATACTGATTCTTGCCTCGATGCAACTGCATGTGGTCACTGTAGAGCTTGCGATCCTGACATGAAAATAGGCAATGAGCACAGTAGTAAAAATCAGGGCAATCATGTTCAAGCATGGCATGGTCTTTCAGCTTGTGCATGTTCTGGAAGGCAGCATTGCACTGTCTGCACTTGTACTTCAAATAGTTTCTAGAATGTGTTTCCATATGACGTTTTAAGTGGTGTTTAATGTGGGTGCTGAAGGTACATAGATCACACTGAAACCTTTTTTCAGATTTGTGAAGTTCTTCGTGATTTTTCAGGCGCAGGGCTGTCTTACACCTGAAAGAGCAGTGTGAACAGCTATAGTTCTTGTCCTTTGCATGCACCACCATGTGTGTGTTCAAAACTGTGGCAGATTTTGCTCTAAAAGCACAGACTGGACACAGATGAGTTCCCTTTTCATTTTTCAGGGCAATTTCTGTGTCATGATGTTGTTTACTTGACATGTGGGTGCTGTAGTCACTTGAAGTGATGCATACAAATTTGCAAATTTTACAAATGAAAAACCTGGCATAGTTGTGTACCTCAGTGAGATGTGACTCAATGTGGCATTTGGCAAAGTGTTTAAACTTACAAGACGGGCATCTATATGGACGTTTTGACTGCCGGGAACGGGTGACCGTTGAACTGGATTTTGGACCTGCTACTGGATGACACAGTTCATGTATTTGCAAAGTTAAAAGATGTTCAAAAGATTGATGACAATGAAAGCATTTATAGGCCTTTTCCTCTGCCTTATCGAATGGCTGTTGCTGTTCGAAATGATCATTTTCTAAAAAACCATCCTGAGATTGATTTGTTTGGGAAACCCTGTCCTCTACTTTATCAACATTATCAGTGACTGGTTCTAAATCATTTCCAACATTTGGTTTCTCATCATCTTCATCTGTCAGCCTCTTTTCCTCCTTCTTAGGCATTACTTCCTCAGCTGGCATTTCTTTGTCTTTAAACTGAGAATGGACTTTGGTTGTGTGTCCGTTCATTATATCTGAGTGTGTTAGTGTTGTGGTGGCACTTTCATTCACATCAGTCCTTTTCTCTACAAAGCCTTTTGCCAGTGGGTGAAGTATGTTGTTCATATTTCCATTCTTGATTTCTGACTGCCCTTGGCTTGTTTTGCCATTTACTGAAAATGAATTGTGGCAGTTTGGTTCCTTTGGCAACTTTTCAGGAGCATTGTTCATATTTCCTGACCATACATATTCTGAATTCTGCCTGAGAGGATCCCCATCAAAATCTCCTTGTCTTATCACATAATAGTTATCTTGATCTAACTGATTTGGATGTGTTGCTTCACCTTTATCCACTTTAATATGGATTTCGTATTTCAGCACAACAATATTTGGCTGCTGACACAAACACTGAACGATATGAACCAAGTTCTCGAGTTCAGTCTCACCATTCAAATCCAGAAGTGAAGCCAAATCTCCCTCAACCTTCACAGCCTGAGTATTCTCCACTTCACTTCCCAACCAGGGCTTGCCTTCTGCCATGTTGAAGGAACTTGTTTCACCAGCAACTCGTCAAACTGTAGATAGCCTGGGCAATGAAATCAAGTTACATCTGCACACACTGAAGATTCTCTCTCAGTGAACAGTGCTCCTGGAAGAAAATAAGTCAGAGTGTCAAGTCAATGATGTCCTACACGATAATACAGTTGCGCTGAGGTCAAGACTAATTTTATCAATTACCATGGAAATAATGTGCGTCAGTGCTTCATTACACATAATTTCCATTGGCCCAGCTTCAACTCCGGTGATCATAATACATGAGCCTTTTAAAAATCTGCTATTTCAACATTCTAAAACACTGTAATAGCATTATTGTGGAAAAATGAGAATGAACTGACTTAGTTGTACAATTACGTCACTTCCTTCAAGTATCTTTTTTATCCATCTTCAAGCTTAGTGCATGGTCTAGTAATCACTGCAAATGACAAAGCATCATACAATATGTGTTGTTCATTTAAATCATGATTAATTGAATAGAAGTGTTTATAACATCCTGATACAGTGGAGTCCATGTAAACTGAACTTTGGTAATTGGAATTTCTGCCAAATCGAGGTGATTTTGAAATGAGTTTTTTTCCCGTTCTTTACCTCTATTAAACGTTACTGCTAATTCGAGGTCGAATTGCCCCAATTCTGGTAAATCGAGCTGATCGAGCGCGCTCATCCTCAACATAATTTCTGACTACCAGCCCTGTGGCCATATAAACCAACTGCCGCACACGTGCTGACACAGGCCTGTTCAAAAACTCATTACTCTTAGTCTTAGCAGCGATTGATGGGAAGGGTAGAGGTGCCAAAAATAATGCCATGGGTAGGCTGCAGAGCCTTCCTCTTACGTGTCTGTCCGACCAAGCGAGAAACATGCCGCGGAGGGTGGCAATGGTACGGGTGGGGTCCCTGCACGCAGCGTGGTTCTGCCCCGATGACCAATGATATCAGCCAATAACACGCATATTATGCGTGACGGTGCTTACATTTTGACCAGTAAATTTGTCGATCGCTGACATAATGCTAACCACAACAGGTACAGCCAATAGCCAATACACATTATACATAAATTACACAGAGTAAAACCACGAGTCTCACAGTGTGTCCATCATACTAATAATGAGTAATATAGAGAGCCATTCTGCTACACACTTGGGTAAGACTCGCTACACTATACAGCATCACTCCTGATAATGGGTAGGCTGCATAAAAATTATATGTAAAAATTATGGTAAAGCTCTGGAGGAACAAAAACCTCTACAGTTACACGTAGTTCTTAAATTTCAGTACTGCAAATATGTCGCTGCAGTGTTCACACATTCACCATATTAGTGTAATTACAGTATTACACTCGATGGAGAGTGGGAGGATACGCCACTGTTACACTACACAATAGTAATTCCTCGCCACTGATAGCAAGGTGGGTCAAAGTAAGTAGGCCTACAGTCTTGCATCTGAACATCATGGAAGAATGTCAATGTTATTGATTGATGACATCACACAATACATGCAGTCACGAAAGACGAGGGGGGTGGGGGGGGGGGGGGGTGTGTTCCTGCAAGGGGATGTAAAATTTTACAAGTCATGTATGGTATGGGGCAACTTCGAATTATGGGGGCTCCACTGTATATTTTTCATTATCCCAACAAAATAAGATGTTGAATTGTGCATTAAGAGGCAAAAGTTCATGAATTTTGTTGTTTGCCTCTTATTAGTCTTAACTGAAATGTGTAAAATGCTACACACTAAGAGTACATTGTATGCTTTTTGTTGTTTTTTTTAGATATTATTTTTGAAAAGTTGCAAAACATAATAAAACGCATGTAGGAAAAGAAAACACTTAAATTCTCTTCGTTTTTTCTTTTAAAGGAACTTTTAAATCTTATTTTCATAAACACCAAACCTTATACATACAAAGTTAAGTCAATTCAGTGTTTTATTGGTGGAAACATCATCCCTTTTTATGATCTCTGTCTGACACTGATGGCAGCAGTTGAAAACGGGTGTAGGTGAAGTAGAGGTAGATCGACTCTAGATTCTATGTAGATTGACATAAAAAATAATTATATCCAGATCTTAAAACCAATCTACAGGTTTTGGTGAGAACTTCGTCTCGTCTGGTCAGCATTTTAAAAACTTTTTATACTTAAGTCCAAAAATCATTGTGAAACTTTGTGTTCATGCAAAAACACTAGATCTAGATCTATTCTAGATCTAGATCTAGAGTCTAGATAGATCTAGATCTATTATTAAAAAATTAAAACAAAACAATGTGAATGGCATCACATGCTATTACAAATTACAGACTGATTATTAATCCATATCATGCCAGGGAATTTGACGGTTGAACTTCGAAAGACTAACAGATTTAGATCTATAACGATAATAACGTGAACGTAATTCGCCGATGCGCATCTTGGATTCTAGACCTAGATCTAGATCTAAGTACAGACAATGTTTATTCCACAACTGCTCATTCAGGGATTGGAATCTTCATCTACCTATTTCTGTTAACCTTCCTATGCTGTGCACTAATCAATCCAACACTCTGAGAACAAAATGAAAAATGTGAGCAATTAATATATCTATAATACTAGCGCGGTCGATTTATTTGGTGTTATTTCCGCCGTCGACGTCAATATGGCGACTTGATATCGCCGCCATCCGCTTGAAAATAGACACGCGGCGTGCAGTACAGAATGAACGTATCTGGATCTACACCTAAAACTTAAACACAATTTTACATAAAATTAAGCTAGCCAGAAAGAATGAAAATGATGATTGATATATTTTCAGGTGGGGAAGTAAGGAGCTAGAAAACGTACCGTTACTTTTAAAGTCTTCGTTGCAAATTTGCCAAAAAGTAAACAAGACTAAAGAAGGCTGCCTGTTCCCAGATTTTTCTACAGGTCAACTGACGTGCGATATGACATTTTGACAAGACTATTCATTCTTTAAACGTTTTAGTTAAAACCCGAACGTCAATTTTATAGCATCATAAATAGAGCACCATAACGATGAAAAAAAAATGCGCCTGGACTTACAATTATCATGAAACAACAGCAGATGCTGCTCAAACAAAAATAAGTACGTGTTCATGATACAGTCTGGCTTTAGCCTACATTGTGCAGTTGAACAATCGATACAACACAGCATATTTTATATTCTTGTCGATAAACTGGGTGACATAATTTGATTAACTGGGTGAAAATTTTAGCAAAATCAGGCGGCAGCAGAGGTCGTGATTGGCAAAATATTGGTATTTATTGTGTCAAATTGGCATGGGTTATGAGCTTCCTACACTACTGCCAGGTTTTATAATGAAAGTAAGCCAGTCACATTACAACGTATTTGATACCACTACTCAACATACCAAAAGGCTAATTGTACGAGTGGTCAAAAACTTAGCGTATCGAGAGCAGAACCATGGATGCTCAGGGTCTTGAAAGTATAGATTTACACCATTATTGTTATTAATATTATTAACTTACCATCAAAGCCGTAGAAATGAAAAATACACTGAATATAATACATCATTTTATTATTTATGACAAATGTGAAATAATATTTCACAGCAAGATCTCATCCCCTCAAATTGTCTATGAGCAGGGAATAGTACCGCACGAATACTGTACATGATGTACGTGTGGGAACAATCGCCACTAATGACGGTGGTGGGTTTAGGGAGCAATGCTTGACGTTAAGGCACTGTAGGTATGTTGTTGTTAGTTTTTCCTAATGGATTGTTCTTACTGTGTGTGGGTTTGTGTGTGTGTGTGTTTGTGTGAGCAATGTTCTTACTTGTTGGTAATGTTGTGTGAGCAGTGTGCGTGTGTGTGGTGTGCGTTAAAGACTTGTAGGTCTTAGATATTGTATTTGCTGTTGTACTGTTACTGAATGCTGTGACAACAAATTTCCTGGAAACAGGATAATAAAGTCATATCTTATCTTATCTAGATCTTGCACTCCTAAACATCATCATTTTCTTAACGCCACAGTTGTACTTTAATATGTAAAACATGTATTTTATTATTTATCTCAGTATTGTCTATCTTCTGACAATATTGTCTGGGCAATGTGCGCTGAAATGTTTTGTCTCAATGTCTGTGATTTTTAAAAGCTGCACATTGTGCTGGGAAAAACAAATCGTAAAAAAAAAGTAGGTACAATGTAACACTTACATATATGTACATTGTATTTTCAGGCATAACCTCAGCCACTCAAATCAGACAGTACAGTGCTATCTTTGGACAATATTGTCTGGGCAATGTGCGCTGAAATGTACTGTCTCAATGTCTGTGATTTTTTAAAGCTGCACATTGTGCTGGGAAAAACAAATCGTTAAAAAAAAAGTAGGTACAGTGTAACACTTACATATATGTACATTGTATTTTCAGGCATAACCTCAGCCACTCAAATCAGACAGTACAGTATGTACTTCACAAAATATTGCACAACTTGGAAAGCAAAGCTATCTGGAATCAATGAAATTTTTATTAATCAGTATCTGTACTAGATCATTTTATGATACATGTTGTACAAAACACATACATTAATGAGAAAACAGGAAAATAGAAGATAAAATTTGTACATGTACAGATAAACCCATGTTTTAACATTTGGTATATACACTGCACAAATGTGAGAGAAAGTTGTTTCAATAAACAACGCCACATGTTCTGTACGTTAATCAGCTTCATTACAATATTTAAGACCGGCTTATTCGTAAGTTCTGCACTATTTTAACTCACATCTAACAAAATTTACCTAGTTAAATCTTCAGTCTTTGTGGCCTCAACAGAAAGACTGCAGTGCCAAGAATGATAATAAAAAAATTTAAAAAAACAAATAAATAAATTATAAAACACTGGGTGACTGCCAGTGCCAGACTCCCATTTTCATTTCCAGGGGGCAAGTTATTTCCCTTCGCCTTTGTCTCAGGTCATTCCCAGGTCAAGAACCATCCTGCGCACAAATCCCGGGGAAAAGCAATTTTGTTCACATTCCCGGCACTTGGCAGACACCCTGAAATTTATTATTAAAATGGACACTGTCCTTGCTTTGCTGAGAAAAGATCCTAATTGCTGGATATAGTGCTAAATTGTATGATTCAATCGTTTACTAATGGATCCTACAATGAATCACCTATTCAGTATTGAACACAATCACCGGAAATAAGAATGTGGGACACGCATGTGAATTTCTGATATCTAATAAATTTTATTTCTTGGAAACACAATGCAGGTATAATTATGATTATTATATTACGTATGCACATCAGGAAAAATTCTGAAAGTGAGATACATTCAAATGAATTTCTTCTAATCTGTAATCTAAAACATTTTATTACACTGTACCAAGGACTACTCATACAGTAGTCCTTGCACTGTACATATATTTGGAAACAAAAAGAAGTTATTTATTATTGTATTATGTACACATCGGGAAAAATAGTGAAAATGAGGAACATTCATCCATAATCCAAATATTTGTGAAAATACATGTACATTTATACAGTATTATAAAAAATAATTGAGAACTTGGCTGGATACTCTGACTCCACCGACACAACAAATTCTGTTATATCACAAAATTTAGAATATGGATTATGACAAATAACATCACTCAGTGCTTTTCTTCCCGATCAAGATCCCTCAGATAATAGTCTGTTTCAATTACACGTTTTTAAACTCTCAAGGGTGAAATAACCATAGACTCTTGAAAATAAAGAAAAAAAGTTCACTCATAATACACTGTATCATCGCCATTCTCTACAAGTCGACTACTGTAGAACCAGTAAAAAATTGCAAAAAAAATGTTCAGACACACTCAAAGCTGCATCAAATGATCCTGGTTCTAGGCTTCTAAGATGCAAAATAATTGATCGAATAGCAAACTTTCAAAGTCATCCTCACTAGACCAGTTGTGGTAAAGTAAAAGTTTTTTGCTTCTCCTGAAGAGCAGTCAAAACCAGTTACCATAGTTCTGGGAAACGATGATGATATGAGGCATCAAAATATTCAAAACAATCTTTCAAATAATAATAATGAAAAGAAAACAATCGAAGAAACTACATTTTTTACTAATTTTCCCCATTTTTAAAATAATAACATTCTGCTCTACATGTGCATTAAAGTGAGCCTGTCGCAAAGTAGTTTAAAATGAAAGGGTTTTGACATTGGGAGAACACACAAAAAAAAATAATTAAAAATGGGGGTATACCATACCGAGACATAGAACTGATTTAGAATGCACATCATGTCAGTTTTGTTTTCTTTGTTTGAGTTCGGATTTAACTGCATGTTGGTGTGATAATGGCTGCACATGACAGTATTAAAACCCAAAGGGAACGGCAATCATACCATATTATTATTGTATATGTAAATCTATCAAAGTACCGTATGTTTGCATGATGGCTTGGCCATGCCTTTACAAATGGCCACAATCTAAAACAATAAAAGTGAAAACATTGGTCACTGCTACGGGCAGATTATTTTCATGCTGTCACACTGTGCACTATGCTAACATTCCTCTCATACTTTCTCTCGCACTTTTTTTAATAACTAGGTGATACAGCTATATATATTACCTGGATAAATCTGTTTATTGTTAGTTCCAGTTCTGGGTGATTATGATGGATCTGCTGCACATTGCCCTTAGCTCTGGCTTATTTTGGTCTTGTTCTTTATCGGTTTTTAGATGACACTTATTGTCTTCAGGCACTTCCGCTTATTGCACATTAATGCCCAATGCAATCTATCAGCATTTGAGGCAAAGACTGTCATCAAAATTAATGGCAATACTGGGCAGTGTGTTTGATAGTGAATACATCAACAGGAAGTTATAACAACATTGTCTCATGACTTCGTGAATTAAAAAAAAAAGGGATCGCAGGCAAAATCAGTGACGTCGTGTCAACTCAAACAAGTAGAAATAAGTAGAAAATTATATACTTAAATATTCAATACTGGGGTGTTGGCTAAAAACATCTGTGGCCAAAATTAAAATATGTATGGATCTAAATAAAAGAAAAATACAATTGTATTCTAAATCATAGATTAGAAGCAAAATAAACTCTGTGCTGCTTGCAATGTTCAACAGAATCTTTAAAAATATGGTTAAAAAAAGGGGGGGGAGAAGGAGGAGGTATGTTACAAAGCCCCACGCAAGAAATAAAAAAAAAAACATCTTTGCAACAAATCAGAAATGAATTGAAAAATTATAATAAATTCACAGGATATTTTTTTAGGACAAAAATTGGAGACATATAATCATGGTTTCCATCCAATTTTTAAATAAAATATTCCAACAATAAGAAAAATAGAAAAGCAAATCATCAAATGCAAAACTCTCAGGAAAAAAAAAAAATACCTTTGTATGTTTATGTTTTGTCTGAAAATGTAAGAAGCACTTCTTTTCTATAACTTACAGTCAAATTCCTGCAATTCAGTCCACACAGACAGACACACACTAGATTTATGGATTTGACATTTTTATTTGCTCTTAATTCCAAAAGCACACTACATGTAATATGTACAGGTAATTTTTCCTTAGATTTATGTCTGATCAGGTGCATATCTGTGGGTCTTGCTCTGTAAACTTCTATACCTATCCAACCAACACAAAATTTGGCAATAGTAACACTGTACACAGAACTATATACCTAGATCATTATTATTGACAATAATTTATACACATTCATTGTACAAAATGTTAATATAACATCAAGAAAAATTTATAATGTCCTTGTCCTGCTAAATAAAAGGGCAAATTATGCATTTCTCATTGGTCATTGAACATTACTCTAATCCCAGCAAGCTAATAACGGAGAATTTTTACCCAGAATTTCATTTTCCACATGCAAGTACAGTATTGTAAAATTGCAAGGAAACCGGGAAATTAGAAAAAAAAACTCAAATACATCTCATTATACCATGCTTTTAAAATTCTGTGATTCATTCAGACTATTTTCGGCACTCAGGTTCCAACAAACATTTCACAAAAAAAAAAATAATCCACTTTTCTGACATTACAACATCATTTATATATCACGAACTTTTCATCATCAACACTGAATCTGCAAGTTATGTCTTGCATATGGGGATCACACTCAGTGGTACTTACTTTGTTACTGAACTTGGAAAACAGCATCTCACACTCACAGCAAAGCAGCAAAAATGAAAACAATTTTGATTGATCCAGTATAATACTGAGAGACTGCAATGCACATAAAACTCATAATAACCTAATATTTTGTTCACTTCCAAATACAATGTAATTCTTTCCCTTTATAACAATTTTGTATAATTCTTGTTTTATTTATACCATAATAAATTATCATGTCTAATTCTAGCCATGCATAACAACGATGAATTCGCTGCACATGAGTTTACAAAAATATAAAAAATGCCCCAGCATTTTTGAGTTTTGTAACATAGCAAAAAAATGTAGATGGACTGTGCTCACTAACCTTTCATACGTATACCAAGATAAATGATCTGGAAAAATATCTGGCACTGGCTTTTTATCCATCATCAAATTAAGAAATAGGGCCCTGATTGTTTAGATACTGGTCAATGCTGATTGCATCCTTTCATTGAATGGTAACAATTTACAAATTCACAGACCTATTCTAAGAATTATACACACTTTGCTTTTGAAGATTCAGGGGCTATAATGCATAAAATACTCTCAAGTTCCCCAAAGAAATTAATGGAAAGATCAAGTCAAGACTGCCCACAATGGCCTAAAATATATAAATAAACATGCACAAAAGAGAAGAAAAAAATCCTGCAATGAATGCTTGAAGTTGAAAAGAAATCATTAGGATTTATAATAGAAATGATTTAAAAAACACATTAATCTTTGAAATCTACAAATCATTTTGAAGCTCTAAATCAGTGATGTCACTGGGACCAAATTAACCTGCAAATGTATGTAGTTCCTTGGCAAGGCAAAAGATTTATAATATATTCACCAATTAGTGAACACTGAACAATTACAACAAAGAAAGAATTTTTGTTCAAGATCAATGCTACACATGTACTGATCAAATGTAAAATTCCTTTTTAACAGAAAATTCTCCATGCATGCACTTTAGGTAAATGTGACACAATTTTTCATAAATTTAAGGTCAGCGTTCAGGAAAACGATTAGAGCTCAGCGCGAGGAGAAAAAACAAAACAATTCACACCATTCTTTTCTCTAGTCCAATTCTTTGTGGAATCCACTTAAAATGTTAACGTGGATGTGTCATCATGTTGGAAATTTGCACCGTCCATTAATAATACAACACCTTTTTCTTGCCCCAGTATCTCCCAAATGTCTAAATAAAACAACGACTTATATCATGCTTGTGCTAAAAATGATCTTATAACCTGGCAACACTTCTGGACTTTCCGGTTTCTCATCCTTTGGATCTCTGCCCTCCTGTTCAGCAAGTCCATCTTTGTGTTTCAGTTTTTCATGCCTGCGCAGTTTGTTCCTTTCCCTGGCTGTATAGGGGCAGAAACGGCACGAAAATGGCCGATACTCCTCATGAATCCACATGTGTTTCCTCAAATTACTAGCAGTTTTGGTGCTGTATGGGCAGCGGGTGCAAGAATAAGGTCTCAAGCTTGTGTGCATGATTCTCATGTGACTGTCCAAGAGATTCTTTAGTTTACAAGTATACGGACACTGTGGGCATTCAAAAGGTTTTACATCACTGTGAATCACCATATGCTTCTTCAGATTGATCTTTTCTCTACATTCATAGCCACAAACCTCACATTTAAACGGCCTCAAATTTTTGTGGACGGCAAGATGCCTCTCTAGATGAGCTCTAAAAGGAGTGGTGAAATCACATATATCACATAAATATCGATGCTTCCCTGTGTGAGTCTGAGCATGTCTTTTGAATTCAACACGTGTTTCACATGAAAAGGTGCACTGTCTGAACTTACAGTAAAACTGATCCTTGCTTTGATGCTCTGACATGGCATGTAGTTTCAAGTCACAGTGGTTTACAAAAGACAAGTTACAGAATTTGCAAGAATAATATGTCTTCCTTGTGTGAACACGAATGGAGTGACGCTTGTGTTCATAGCTATCATTGGTAGAAAATGTACATTCTGAGCACTTGAATTTTTTATTAGGATTATGATTAAGAATGTGTCGCTTGAGGCTAATTTTTGACTTGCAAGCACGCTGGCAATGAGGGCAAATGAATTCTTTTGCTTCAGTATGAGTTCGTTCATGAGCTTTCAGTGCATAAATAGTTTTGCTCTTGTGGCCACACTGGCTGCAAGTAAATGGCCTATGATCTGGATGATTGCTAGCTAAATGATTTGCCAGCCGTAAACACGCAACCTGACATACAGGACAAATGGATATAGTTTTACGTCTACCTTTGCGACATTTGGATTCAGTATGTTCTGTTAACTCATTTTCTGTCAAAGTAGAGAATTTGCAATGAGTGCAAGTGAAGATGTCTACACTGTGTTTCTCTTTACCATGTCTAGCCAATTTCCTTCGTGTTGTGCAAGCAAATGTACAGCAAGGGCATGAAAATCTATAACCTTTCGCCTTTTGTTGAGGGGTGGGTTTTTTTGCGTGCTGTAGTGAGTGGATTTGGTAACTCAATTCAATTTCAAAAGTGGCTGAGCAGACTGAACAAGAAAATGGTCTTTTTTCTTTGTGAACTTGTTTCAAATGTCTTCCCAGGTCAATGTCATCCCCACAGATGAAATCACATTGTGAGCATGATTTTTCAACTGGTACTGGAGGTGGTGGAGGAACAGATGCTGTTTCTTCAGGTTCTGTGGGCTTTGCTGCTGTGCCAACATTCTCATCTGCCCACAAAGGCTCATCTTTCAAACTTTTCCCCAACTCCACTTGAGGGCTCACCATTTCATGGATGTGAGCAGAAGCCACAGGATTTTCTTTTTCACCCTTATTCAGAATTTCACACTGCACTCCTATCTCAACTTTGGCATCCAGTGTTGGTTTCTTTACGTTTTCTAGTTTGAATGGTAATGTGCTCACATGGCCAGCCTTTCCCCCCTGCTTTATCTCACTCTCAGTGTCTTTCGCAATGTAAGTCGTTTCAGAAGTTGTTTCACCCGGACCCTGAAACTGGGCTATCACTTGTGGATTCCTTGCTTTGAGCTGCTCCAGTTCTGCTAAATTTTTCACTAGAATTCTAGGTGGGTCACCATCTATCAAAATTTGTTCAGGCTCTGGGGGTGGGTACATCTGTTCTGTTTTCACATTATTTTCATAACCCGAATAAGCATTAGCCGAAGTTGGATCATTTATAACCTGTATCGATTCTTTAGAATTATATTCATAATAATTTGCACTCTCTGCCTGACTATGATTCTCTGTTACCAACACTTGTGAGAAAGGTTCTATACCTCCACCTTGATTCTGCCTGGAGCTCTGTGCCAGTTCCAATATTGTTTGTGCCACACTTTCTGGGAGATCCTGGCCATTTAGATCCAGAACCACCATCACTTCCCCTTCTGTACCTTCAAAGCCATGACCATCTTGAATTTCAATTCTGTATTGGACTTCTTCTTCAGCCATCTCTGTCACTTATTCTGGAATGGTTCTCAATATGCTGTTCACCGTCTGCTTGCGGAGCACTTGCACATTGTACCTGCATGAAAGAGATCATATTGGTATTACCACTATAGTACTTGGTAAAAACATAATCTCTAGATACTACAACACGAGTCAGACTACAGAGATAAGCAGGTCTGAATATTTAATATTTGGAGTGGGAAAAGCTGGAGCAAATTTTAATTAGAAAACATAAACTACATGATACATGTGTATTACTAAAGTTAAAGTGAGGTTTCCATCATTCCTTCAAACATCAAAAGTAGTAGTCAAAAAATAGTAGTTATTAGTAATAAATTAGTAAGTACTATGATTATGATGTCATGAGAACATGACTTTTATTGCACCAAATTTTTGTGAATAAAGTTCTGCATTGTTATCGCTCAGCTTTTTTTTTTTTTTTTTGGTAGACAAGAAATATAAATAACATCCATTGTAAATAATACCGGCAGGCCAGAAACAAGAATTCTGATTACACTTTATTTCCTAATAAATCAGCCATAAAGCCTACAGCAAACCAGTGTTGTGCGGCAAACATTGGTTAGTGGGCTCTTTTCCTCCACCATGACCAATGAGTTCTCTATTATTACAAGAAGCACAAATTTTGACAACCATGCGCATCTGTGATCTACATCTCAACTGCACACATAGTGGCAAATTCTGAAGGATCATCGACACCAACTAATAAAAACAAACAATTGTACTCCATTTCATTAATGGATTTGATACCACACAAAACTGAAGAAGATACACTGGATGGACAAGAATTTTACAAACCAGCGGCCTTTCCAATTGAAAGGAATGCGAAGACAAGCTGTTTCTCAACTTCCACAGATGCAAAGGAAATCCTTTTTGCAGCAATTTCATGAGATGTAAATCAGATGATTTAATGAACTAAATTAACTTAAAAATCATATGTATGATTAAATGATTAACGAGTTGTTATTGTTTGTTGCTTTACTCAAGTTGTCAACAGATTAATATGGAAAGAGTTCCGTATGTCCTGACCAAGCAAATCTTCCAATTCTTTCCACTGTGTCTTTACACTTACAGGGGTAGGGGCAGGGTTAGGATTTGGTCTCCTATAATTGTAAATGCATCTAATCACGACTAATGGCCAGATTTTCTAACAGTAAAGGAATATTATTCAAAACTAAGGGGGCATAACGGATCCCACCTAGACGTAGTTTGGGAGTGGCTTTGCGTGTCGGGTCGCAAGGGGGTGGAGCCCATCTGGCAAATTAGTCCTCTAATAGAGATATTTCAATGGTTAACATGCCGCTTAGAGATGAACTATCCAACACCCTATTCCTAGTCCTGTATTTAGCTCATTCCCTACAGGAACTTTAGTGGGTGTGGACGGCAACTCACTATCCAATTTGAAATTTGGGGGTGGTTCAAACATGTTTTTTCTTTCACTCAGTATGAATGAACACAAGACATAAAATTTCGATATTCTACATTAAAGTAAAGGAAAATTAATTAACCTGGAATAAGATCTATTATATTTCAAAAAGTTGGCTTTGATATTGTTCTTGGAAAATCAGTGTCCACTCAAGCCAAATATTTGGCTTACCGATACCGTAGTAAATGAGTTGAATGGTCAATATATATAATTGATTATAATGACAGCACTGATGCATTGGGAGGTCTTCCGCCCGCCCGCGCCATAATTTTTACCGCTATTAAGTAGAACCCACGGTTACACATTGTCACTGTTATCAATTTAAACTCACAACACAATCCCATGGAATGGTCAGATGGACCTGGGGGCGTGAGGGTCTAGTCACTAAGTCAGTTTGTATCAATGGGCGGTAGTCAGATTGACTAATCAGGCGAAAAGGGGCTGGGGTAGTTGTGTTTTCTTGACTGGCGCGCAAAACCTTCCGATGCATTGGAAGTTGGTTAAAACAGTTGTAATGATGTCAACTACTGTCCTCAGTCCTGTGTCCAGTTTTCAAATATGGACATAACCTGTGTTGTCAAGCAAAACAAACTGATCAGAAAACTGTCTGTGAATCCCATCTTCATTTTTTTTTTAGGAGAACAGCAATTCAACAAAGTCAAAAACTGTACCCTACAATACATGCTCATAATGTATTGAGAGGAAAAAAACAGAAACCTGTGATAAAACTTCTTCAAAATTATGATTCATTATGTAGGATAAATGTGTGAAGGTAGGTAGTGACAAAATACCTGAATTTCAACAAGGAAGAAAATAGATCGACTAGAGATCTAGAGTCTAGATCTAGAATCTAGGTCTAGAAATCTACCTATTGATCTAGATCTAGACTCTATCCATAATCCATTAGAAGAGAGGAGAGCAAAAAACAAAGTAAAAACATTTTATAAGGGCAGGGAAGGAAATATCCATATCCCACTGAACCACCTCACCATTAATACCAGAGGCAACAGAAGGAATAATATAAAATATAACATCCCAAGCTCACGGGTTAACAGCCATCTTTATTCTTTTTACCCTAGTGCCATCAGGATGTGGAACAACCTCCCGGCAGAAGTCCAAACACTACCGTCTGCAACGACTTTCGACAATGAATTAAAGAACATAATTATCCGTTGCAGCTACCATTGCAACTAAAGTGCGGGTTGTATTTCTGTGCACAATCTGGAAACCAAGAGATATTTATACCAGAGTTATTATACAAAAGATTTTACACAACTAAGATATTTTTAAATGGTCTTAACATCTATGAAGGTTTTACCCTGCTTTTAGCCTCAGAGGAGCGACGTTGAGTCGCATAGTAGTGCAGTTGGGGGAATCGTCTTCTAGACGTGCCAACTATGAAAGAAGAAGAAGAAGAAGAAGAAGAAGGTAGATTAATAAAGTCTAGTGTTGTCAATGCAAACCGTTTATCAACATCCTGTTTTGTTATCGAACTCATCAGTGACATCAGCAGACGTTTATTGTGACGATAGGTCCTGTATAGTATTTTCTTATTGGAAACTGACATTCGATTCATAATGTGAAATACAAAAATTTAACAAAATCTGAACAAAACCGTGACTATCGAGACGTCCGGCGTCAGGAATGTAACGAATTTGTACGCTTCTCACTACTCATAGAGTCTAGATTCTTACCTGCTTTGAGACTTACCGTATTCAAGGAATATCGTGCAGTTTATCACTGCACCAAAGTTGAATCTGCAGACTTCTAGACACACTGTCAGAGTTAGTCACTTCTGAGGTTAGAAATACTCAGCTTAGCACGGGCACAGCTTCGACTCACAAAACGCCATTGTTGGTGTCCCACTTACAAGCAATGTGGCAGGTTTTGGACGGAAGCAGCCTTTTTTCCCCCCCTCATTGGTAAAACCTGGCCAGAGAGGTTTTTTTAAAACTTCTTTAAAGAAGGATTCTGAAATTTTGTCCAGATTTGGCGGTTCCTTAATTGCAGCCATTTTGTCACCGAGAGCAAGAAAACAGGATTTAAAATTTTGTTTTTATTTATTTAAACCAGGTAACAAAAGTCTTAAACAATGACATCTTGTCTCCCACCTTCTTCTGTTCGAGGCTGTTTGAAGCTCTTTAAATTCAAGGATAAATCTCACCAGTATGGATTAGGTGAAAATTTAAAATAAAAAAGTTAAGCTATAGGGCCTATAGAGACGTCTACAGGCATTATGAGAATATAAATGTCTATGCCCACAAGACGTCGGTTCAGTACTCAGGGGGTTTAAAGAGCACATTTTTACCCCCATCACTGCATTTTTTTTCTTTATTATTTTGGACTTCTGCGCTGCTCATTTCTCGTCCCCACGAGAGTCGAAAAAAAAAAATTCACCGGCGAATAGGACAACTTTCTTTCTAGGCTGGTGGAAAATTGTAAATACTTTTTCCCTTGCATTTTATTATTTCATTGTAAATTTGGGTCTGAGACCATGTATTAGTAACCTATTAGGCAGAATCCACACCCATATTCAGTTTATAATAACTTGTCGACTGTATGTACCGATTGATAAATTCTTGGACACAGAGAACAGCTTTTAAAGAGACTCACTGAACTAGGATGACTTCAGCTGTCCAAGTAATGACATGATGTTCCTTAAATCACACTTTCGTGAGCACAATCAAAAACATGTACTTCTATACATATGAAGACGGCCAGTGTGTCACTGCCGCTTTTCCTCCTTCTCGGCAATATGACCAGACATAGGATATATATATATATTTTTAAAACTGGTATGGATTTTCACAGCCTAAAGTGGCCAAACATGCCCTGCTATGTCATGTTCGATGTGTTTGTGTGTCATCCTCCTGTGCATCGGCGTGCTGTTGTAATCTGCATTGTTTCCTGATGCATTTGACTGTTGGGAACTACGCGTTTAAAGAAACGATATTACAATATTCACAAAAGGGTTGAAAAACAAGCAAACACACGCGCACACACACACAAAACTACATGTAGTATAGTTGAAGTAATTTTTTTTTTTTTAAAGCAACAAATATCAATGTACATGTATATCAAACACTGTTTTCAAAAGGCAATATTAGACGCGACTGAGGCTGTAACCCAAAAAAGAGAGCTGAAAACATCCAGGACATAGCATCAGTAATAGCCCCAACTATGTAAATTATTTACGACTTACACTCTAAGGCATCCTAGTAACAACGGTTTCTAGAAGTTTTCTCAGTAAAGGTATAAAGGAAAAACTAATGTTTTCTCATGTTGTGAACATCCGAGCGGAAGATCTATAAAATAGGGTAAGAAAAGAATTACTTTGTTATCTCTTGAGGGCAATTCTCTTTCGTTGAGCATTTAAGAGCACATGTACCGCACGTCTTACGCATCATTACATAAACATACTTATCACAACTCAGTCAACTCAATAACAGACATACATGAAGTGCATGGTAAAGAACTTTCGTGAAATATGACACATGGCTAGCTAAAGTGTCATGTTGAGGCGAATTGCGGAAGACAAAAGGGATCTTCTGCATTTTTCCCCGTGGATGTGGATGGCCTCATTGTCGAAATACTATTTGCGAGAGATGGTTGGGGCGGTTTATGGTGGCTTGGGTTTATTTGAACCCATTATGCCTTGCTGGCTGCACAGTTCCCAGAGAGAGATGTCAGGTTACATGTCATTGCATTTCTCTCCATGTATTCCCAATTTTCATTTTCTCCCTATTTTTAAAATCATCTGCAGGTATTTTTTTTTAATGTTAAATTCCTGTGATTCAACATTATAATAGTATTCCCTCATCTCATACTCTCTATTCTGTCTTGGGTGCTAAAAGACGAGCTCAATCCAATCATTAGTCAATGGCTAGTCAGATTTTACGTTCGGAAAAAAAATATACCTGGCCTGGTAGTCTCATATCTGATTTACGTCTCAATACCGTATTTTCTTTACGAAGTATTGTACCCAGTGACCACTATGCATAAAAGTGACCAGTGTACACTCATAATAATGCACGTACGGACACACACAACAAACACGGACTACATCCGTTAAAAAAAAGACAAAATAAAGAGATTAAAAATCATTTCATTGATTGGTGAAAAAAAACAAAGATACACACAAACAGAAATTGAAAAATAAGGTAAATATTTCAGTTTATTTCATTTACTCCATGAACGTCCTACGTGTAATATAAGTAAGTAAAATAAGCAGTAAAGCAGTTTTTATTTCATGTTTAGTTTGAAATGTTTAACACTTACACTCTAGCGAGTAGACCAGGTCGTTCTTCGTGCACGCTCATCAAGGTGCGCAACAAGGAACTTCTTGAGCCAAGGAAAGGCGCCAATTTGGAGATTAATTTATTCAGTAAAAGTTGCACCAGGACGCACCCGTGCGCCGACGACAACATGAAAAGCAGATCTTGTTGGGTCACTTTAAATGGCGTCATGGTTTCTTGTGTCCTTTGGGTGACAAGTGAAAGTCGCTGGTCGCTCTTGAAGTGATCTGTATTCAAATTGTCATTGCTGCCGTTCAAACACGATTGATTGAATACTGGACGTCCTCTTGCTGTACGTCTGGGATGACAGGAGACGGTCTGTACATCTCACTGGTGCAGATTAACGCCAGAGAAGGCCCGGGGATCGATTCTAATCCGCCTTGACTGCGCATGCGCCTGGATCAACCCATGACCCAATCATTGTGATTGCCGCTCACACATGTGATTACTTCCTGGTTGACCTGTGGATCAGGCTACCATCTACGGACCCCGTGGATGACCCGATGCTGTTATACGTAAACCTGTTGAATAAACACAGACAGGTGGTGAGCCGCAGTAAAACTTGGAATAGGGCTACAGTGGATTAATGTGAAACAAAACAAAACAAGACGTATTTTTACGGCACCGCACGGGAGCAGAAGGATACGTCAAAGTTAAATGAAGATTGTGGGACACTTAAGGAAGGCTTGCTGTCTCTGAGACATTCATCAGACACACAAACATATTGGGGATAAGACAAAATGGAGAAAACATATAAATGCACGATGTACTGGGGGGGGGGGGATGGGAGATACACAAGGTGAGCAGAGGACAGCACTTTAAAGAGAGATGTGCACCCTATGAATGCAGCAAAAATATAGTAATATATGACAGATATGTAATGGGTCGAAGCTGGTGGAAATCTAAGAGGTATGACATAATATTCTTTCATTATTTTTCTGCAGCAGAGTGCAGCTAAACATTTTGATAACGAAAAAAAAAAACGTGTATGTCACAAAGCCCCACAGAGAATCAAACAATAAATAAACTACACCACAAATTCCAAAAAATTAATTAGAAATGGAAGGAAAAAATAACAACAACAACCTCTGAAGGGATTTCTTCTGGTTAAAAAAAAAATACAACAACATCAACAAAAATGGGTAAATCAGCATATGAACATGAATAAAAGAATAAATACTGTCGTCAGTTCGGATTTAATCATAAGTGAAAAGAAATTAACGAGCTTAGGGGCTAGATCTGTCCTTCTGAAAGGGATTGTAGAGAACAAGTAAATAGAATGGCATATCGAGGGCCTCATGGTAAAAATATGGCAGCTCGGTTTTCAATATTTCTGGAGAAGTAAAATACTGACTAACTTTCTTTATCGGCCTTAATAGCTACGATATTTTTTTTAAAAAAACTTTATTTAACCCTTACTTTTCAGAAGGTATCCATTAACTTATAACACAACGAGCAGGTTGCCAAGGACTACGGGCATGCCAAGTAATTTTCTCAATTTAGAAAAAAAAAAAAAAGATCGTTTAGCATACCGCTCTCATTAAACAATTCATTAAGGATTCCTTTTCACAGACATTTTTAGCAGTGATCAGTACATCTACGTGGGCTAGCTCGTCAAGCTTGAAATATCTGGGACCCCAGGGCGAACTGTTTATGTGTGCAGTTGTCTGTGTTTGCGTTGTGCAGAATTTTCCGCAGACATGATAATGGTGACAATACTGATGATGAGAGTCAAATGTTAACGCTAATGACAGTAAAAGCAACAACTTATGTCAATAATCAACAATGATGACACAGATAGTTATAGCACAGGGATGAATAAACCGTGACAAAAAAGAAAATCAATACGATCAAAATAAAACAGATCTACAAAAGTTGATGAATAGAGCACACAGTTCAATTCCATTTGCTTGGGGTCAATTCGATAATCATCATCAAAGAGAATGACATTATTTTCAGTTTTTTTTCCTTCTGTTTCGGTTCTGAATGCGCCATAAAATGAAGTCCTATTAAATTGGACACTCTGAAATTCCTATGATTAAGTAAATATGGACTCAATGTGACACCATCATCACCATCGTCACCATCATTAACAATAACAACAATAAATTACATGATGTTTATTCCAACTTATTGGACTCGCTACTTTACAAACAAAACATTTTTAGTCATGGAAACCTCTCAGTTGCTGAGGATTTGAACTTCTATCACTAGTGAGTTGTTCTTCTTTGGCACGCCCGCTATGTTACTGAATATATTAATAATAGTGATATCTCTCTGACTGTCATTTATATGCAGACATTAAAAAGTTTAAAATTCCTAAGAAGTCCCTTAAGTCTAAGATCATGGGTGAAAAAATCCTTTTCTTTTCAAGGACCTCAGATTTGGAATTCTCTGCCTCTCTATCTTTGAGTGAGACTGGAGATTTTATTACTTTTAAACACCAGCTGAAGAGTCATCTTTTTACACTCTGAATTTCCTTTTTTTTTTCTCTCTCTCTCTCTCTCTCTGAGTATGCTTGTATGTGTGATTATAATAAATGTTGTAAAGCGCATAGAGCCTGATTGTTAACGGGATGGAGTGCTTTTTAAATGCTATGTATTATTATTATTATTATTATTATTATTAATTGTCAGCTAATCTTAGGTGATATCCCTCCACAAACTCTTGAGTCTAAAGTCTGTAACAATAATATTCCTAATCCTAGCAATTTCCGTTCTGAATCAATACATTAATATCCCCTGAGAGTAACGCCGCTCACCAGCGGGCCCAGTGACCTTCTGCTCCTCATGGCCAACACTTCCACAAAGCATTGGCATTAGCTCAATACAGTGAATGATCAAATAGCTGAGCTAAGCAAATCTGCAAGCTGATTCAATTACAGAAAATAAAAATTGAAAAATGGGGGCAGGAACATGGCGGAGAAAGCCAGTATCACGCAGGTTATATTTTTAGACTTCTGATTCAAAATCCCATAAATGATCTTCACATACAAACTCGCTCTGTATAATTTGTCATATAATTAAATTTTATTTCTGAATTAAATTTTATTTCTGTCCTCCTGAAGCCTCCATTCATCTCTCTCCTTCCTCCCAACATCTTTGAGCTCACAACTTTTACAAGGTTCGCTAATAATGCTTCCAGGCTATGTCTAATCCCCCCCAAGACATGGAAATACATTGAATTCCACCAACATTCAATTTTCAGATGCCCCCTAAGTGCCAGGAGCCCCCCTGGACTCGGTGTTTTGGGGTAAACAGCAACAACAACAATGTGTTTTCAAAACATTTTGAAAGGTGAATTTTCAAAAGAAAAAAAAAATATACGTTAATAATTTTGAGCATAACCCCTTCCCCCCAAAAGTGCATCGATTCCCTCCCTACCCCACCCAGACCTTGCGACATTTAACTCGTGATAACCGGAGGTTGAATACCATTATACAACTCAAAATTGCATGATCCCTAGATGATCTAAACTCATCTGAACACAATTTTCAAATCATGGAAAAGAGAGAGAGAGAGGGGGGGGGGGTGGGGCGGGATGCAAGATCACACCCGAAACACAGAATACCCAGACCAACCAATTCTTCTCCCACTATAATAAAAAATATGTCCACAAATTGTGAGCGTATATTAAGGGACGGACTTCCTAATGCGTTCCAGAGCTTTTATAACGTTATTGAACTTTACTCACCGTTATGCATTGTTTGAGACTTTATTACCAACTATCACTTCATATTCACAATAACATTTGTAACACACTTGCCAAGAAAAACAGTATAATCCCCCAAAAAAAGTCTGAAGTGAGACAAAATCCGCAAACAGGTGCCATTTTGAAACTTGCTGGGGAGAGGTCACGGTAACAGAATTTACCCAAAGCGCAACTAGCGAAGGTGTGCAAAACAAAAATTAAGCCACCATGTCCAGGAACAGAAGCATGTATTTTCATTTAACCTTACAAGGCTTCCTCGCTTCCCCGCTGTCTGGCTGTGATGTATTCATTCTATTTATGATGTTTTCGTGAGCCTCTTTAAAATACGCTGATGCCGGTTATTCATGAAATCCTAGCATAGTATCCCTGTTTCCTGAACAGCTCTTCCTTTTCTTTACTTCCACACACGTTCACTTTTGACAACCAGGAAGGGCTTCAATCAGCTATAGAGTAAACATCAGCGTTCTCCCGTTGTAGCGGTTGGCTCTTGGGCGCTTCTGACAGAGTCTCCTCGTGTCCTATCATTCCGCTATGTTCTGTCTGTTGCTTGCTTCTTCTTCCTGGCTCAATATGGCCGTTATAGTGTCAGCGTGCTTTCTTCAAAACTCAAAACTTTAAAACTTCCTTTAGAGCCCGGACATCCGGCATTTGAAACACACCAACTGTTGCCCAAACTTTTTTTTAAAATATATATATATAAAATGCCCTATGTATGAGTTGAACACAATAATGCTTTTTCGCCACAAGTATTACATTTTGGCATGTATCTGACTTTTTATAAAATCAATTTTGCAAATTTCAAAAGATCTGAATTTGGCAATCTCTGACTGGGCAGTGACTAGAGAACTAATTCACCTGTCACCTGTCGGCTTCATCTAATTAGAACTTAATAAAGTCGTTTTCTCCTGCGGTGAGAGAAGTTTCAGCATCAGATTCAGAATGACAAAATGAGGCTATGGATGACCGGTTTAGACCACGTTGCAAAGGCATCGTAAACTGCAGCCTTAAGACACAGCATTATTTACTGTTTGGTATGGCGCAGAGCCCTTGACCGAACTCGGCCCCCTCCTGGTCGAAAGTTCTCTGAGGCCACTATTAATTTTACTTAAATATACTTAGTTTATACGTCATAATCCTCAAACGTTAAATAGCTGAGACTATGGACAGAAATGTCAGACAGACAGTTTTCTCCTAAGGGAAACCAAAATGTAGAGCAATAATTAATAATAGAGGATTTTAGTTTTATCTCATTATAATCTCTTGAACTAATTCTAATTCCAGAGAGATCCTATTCTGAAATCTAGTGCACGTCCCGCGAGTATTCTCAATCCAGAAACAGGAACAGTGAAGACACCAGCAGCAGCAGCGGCAAAATGCGATAAGACAGGGGGTTTAATCCTTCCATATTATGTCATAGTTGTTTCTTTGTTGTTGTTTATTAAGAGAAATTATGTTTCATATTGGCACATTTTGTGTGAAAACTTATCAGTAAAATGTTTTGCTAAACATCATCGGGTATTTTCACATTGTTGTTGGTGCATTTTTGTCATTTCGAGAAAACGAGGACTGAAACTTTGAAGAGTGGTGTAAAATCAAGGTTTTGTTCAATACGCTTCAAACTCGAAACTTGCATAAAACTTCTCTCGAAAAATACACCTATATGACATAATAATAATAATGACATTAGGAGTGAGAGAACCACTTTTATAACAAAACCTCAAAATCGGCAAAATGTCGCATACAACAATATGGTATACCGCTCGATATATAGATTGAAGAATAAAATCTAAACAGAAATTTAAAAAAACAAAAAAGACCCAGAGATTACATTGTTTCAATGAGGAGTCCCGTAAACTACTCATCACTTTTTTCTTAAGAATGTGAACATTTTCAAAAATAATTACCTTCGCACATAGTGGCATTTCCATACAACTTTATCTTACCCAATTCATACGTTTGCTGAAATCTGGACTGACAACTTCATCAACTAAACAACACTCCAAAAACACTGCAAAATTACATCACATTTAAATACTGTTGAATTTTTTTTTTCCGTTGCCCGTTATTTTAAAACGGTAATACTAATGCTAAATAACTTTATTTACTTTGGGTGAAAACAAACTGACAAACACACAGGAATAAGTTCACTCACTTGATGGAATAACAAGGCGATGGCTGTTTTCTGAGTATTTATTGTTGTCGTTGTCGTTGTCGTTGCTAACCAACAATCAAAATGATGAAAATATTCCTTAAATTGTCAGCGAAAGAAAATTTATCAATACACTCAAGCAGCTGAAAGAAATGTACTATTAATCAAAGTACAGGAGGAATTCTCTCAGAGAACTGTTCATGTAGGTATAAAAACTACAGAGGACCGGTTAATGGAACAGAATATTACGCTAACATTGTACAGTGGCTGTACTGACTCCTGCGCGTCCATGCTAGGACTGTGAGCAACCAGGAAAACCTTGCTTTTATCAACCGCGTGAGACACCAGTACATAAACACAAGAATCCGCCAGGCGCGTACATACTAAACACTGTAATCGATTTCTTGACAGATCTGCCCAGAACACAGAGTTGACGCTCTCCAATATATGAGTTCACCTAGAAGTCATCAACCAGGAAGTGCGAATCCTATGTCCTCGTGGATTGGTCGATAAATTTAGAACGTGCCGATTCCAGAAGAGAGGTTGGGGAAATCACGGGAGGCCCAGGTCAGAACTGAGGAAGAACAGCAACACACACTTAACGAGCACCAAGGTGACATAGTTACCAGCGCTGGTCAAGGAAGCTCTATCAGAACAAGTTAGGAAATAGAGCGTTACAGATAGATAGATAGATAGATAGATAGATAGATAGATAGATAGATAGATACACAGACAGATAGATAGATAGATACAGACAGACAGAGAGGCAGATAGGTAGATAGATGGGTAGGTAGACAGACAGATAGACAGACAGACAGACAGACAGACAGACAGACAGACAGACAGACAGACAGACAGACAGACAGACAGACAGACAGACAGACAGACAGACAGACAGATAGATAGATAGATAGATAGATAGATAGATAGATAGATAGATAGATAGATAGATAGATATGCATTTTAAGAAAGGCCTATGGGCCTAATACAGAAGAACCTTCAATACAAAACCAGGATAATGATGTTGATGGTGACGTAAGCAAATAAGAAATGAATGCTAACGCCATATCAACATTAATGCTCTTTAGCTACTGTTGCAATTTCTTCCCCGTTGCTTCTGTGACGTCAGACAATAGCGACACTCGAGCCTGCACTTCCTGGATTCGAGTTTTTCCTCTGATTTCAATGCTTAATCTGCTTTCACCAGCTGCCCCACGTCTTGGTTCACGTCCCTGTGAGAACAGCCTGCAAAGTGGACTCTCCCTTTGCTCGCGCGCCCCGACACATACACGCACGCACACATTCACACACACTCAAAGGCCAGATCTTACACACGCACACTCGCATACAGTGTAAACAAAATTGCCTTTAACTGAAGGCAAAGATTGAAGGGAAAATAAGGTTGGAGCCTCCAGCCGCTGATTACGTGAGATTTCATAATATGTGATTTATGTCGTTCAATATCATTCCTCGCTTCCGCATGCGTAGCGTATCTGAGCCGCGGGGAGATGATATATGGCAAAAGGTAAATACCGGTAATATCATTGGCGTTAGCTGCGGCCTTAAAGGATGGGAAATTGGGGTGGGCTGGGCTGGGGGAGATGTGAAACAGTGTACTGATGATTTGGTGCATTCCATCCCTCTCATCATACTATCTCTCTCTCTCTCTCTCTCTCTCTCTCTCTGTCTCTCTCTCTCTCTCTTTCTCTCTCTTATCTCTCTCTTTCTCTCTCTCTCTCTCTCTTTCTCTCTCTCTCTCTCTCTCTTCTCTCTCTCTCTCTCTCTCTCTTTCTCACTCACACTCTCGTTCCTCTCCCATCTGTTTCTCACACCCTCCTTCTTTGTCTGTCTGTCTGCCAGTCTCTCTCTCTCTCTCTCTCTTCTCATACCCTCTTCTCTCTGTCACTCTATTACGCATACTTATACACAGTAAGAATGCCTTCTACTACACAATGGTTTCAAGAAAAATACGAATAAAAAAGAAATCAGGGTTAAAATAAGAGCTGAACTCGACAGACTTTTAGATAAACAAAACAACACACGACACCAAAAACTTAACAAAGCAAAGCACACATGAAAAGAGACATCTCTCTCTCTCGCTCTCTTTCTCACTCTCTCTCTCTCTCTCTCTTCTCTCCCTTTCTCTCTCTCTCTTTCTCTCTTTCTCTCTCTTATTCCCATCTTTCTCTCTTTCCCTCTCTTCTCTCTCTCTCTTTCTCTCTTTCTCACTCACAATCACATTCTCGTTCCTCTCCCGTCTGTTTCTCACACCCTCCTTCTCTGTCTGTCTGTCTGTCAGTCTCTCTCTCTCTTCTCATACCCCATTCCCCCTGTCTCTCTATTATCCATACTTATACACAGCAAGAATGCCTTCAGAATGGTTTCAAGAAAAATACGAATAAAAAAGAAATCAAGATTAAAATAAGAGCTGAACTCGATAGACTTTTAGATAAACAAAACAACACACGACACCAAGACAAGAAAAAAACTTAACAAAGCAAAGCACACATGAAAAGAGACATCTGAAAGAATGGAAAAAATGATAGGAAAAAGACTAGAAAAGAAACAAGAGATAATGAGCTAAAAGACGAAACAGGAAGTTTCAACCAGCACCTTTGTACTTAGGATATTCACACTGTCTATTTTTACTGCAATTTTCTCTCTGATAATGAGCCTTGCCAAAGCCTGTGACAAATTCATGCTAAAGATCAGTGTCTCAAAAACTGTAGTTTTGACACAAGGCTTGAGAAACCCCAACCCAATCATGCTGAATGGCTCTCCTCTGGAGCAAGTGGGAAAATTCTGCTACCTAGGCTCAACCATCAGTGGTAGCACAGACATAACAACTGAAATAAATGCCAGAATAGGAAAGGCGGCCACAGCTTTTGGCAAACTCTCAAAAAGGGTGTGGAACAATAGCAAGCTGACCATCAAAACAAAGGTACTCGTGTACCAAACTTGCGTCCTAAGCACCCTGCTGTATGGCTCAGAGACATGGACCACCTACTCCAAACATGAAAGATCCCTCAACTCCTTCCACCTGCGCTGCCTACGCAAAATTCTCAAGATCAAGTGGCAAGACAGGATCTCAAATATCGAAGTTCTGAGCCGAGCCAACATTCCATCAACTCAGGCTCTCCTAGGCAAAAAAAGACTGCGGTGGCTTGGACATCTCCACCGTATGGAAAATGATCGCATCCCCAGACAAATTCTCTACGGGGAACTTGCTACTGGCAACCGACCCAGAGGTAGGCCACATCTGCGATTCAAAGACACTTGCAAGGTCACGATGAAAGCATTCAACATCGACCCCAATGAATGGGAGAACCTTGCAAATGATCGAAGCAGATGGAGACAAAAATTGCGCAGTGGCACGCTCGCAATAGACTTCAAGGCAAAAGAAACATACCTGACAAAACGACAGAGGCGGAATGAAAACACTCGCCAAAGTGAACCCAAAAGACTGACCTGCAATCACTGCCATCGCACTCTCGGGTCAAACATTGGTAGAATAAGCCACGAGAGAAGCTGTCAGTCAAAGTGAAAGTGAATATTCTAGCTGCTAAGACCGTCTGTAAAGACGCTAAAGGCCATATATATATATATATATATAATGAGATAACAACATGTGTATTGTGTTTCCCCTGAAACAAGCACAGCTACGGCTGTGAAAAGAAATGATACTGGGGGAAAAACACAGATGTTTTGCTTGTTATTACATCGGCTTTCTGAAGTTGTAGGCAAAGAACTGATCTTGTTAAAAAGAAAAGAAAAACAAAACAAACAAAAGGTCATCAGTGTATGAGGTAGAGACATTTGATGAACGATACGCAGCTTTATTTTAAAGACTTCCTGAAACTAAAAACCGATTTAATATACATGCATTATTATATTTATGAAAAAGAAGAAAAAAGCTGAGCACGAGGCGCACGGCTGATGGATGGCCATGGTGATCGAATACCTAGTGCAGAATTGTCACCAAGGGGGAATTGAACACTGAACAGGGGCCGTAACTTACTGCAGTGCAGGGGCAACAATTCTTCGTACAACAAACTCTCTCACTGGCAAAGTTGAGGTTTTCGATTGGGGTGTGTGGTGGTGGTGTTTTGGAGGGGGGGGGGGGGGGAATATGCTATTTCATTCTGAGATGAAAATGCAGTCAGGTTTTGAGATTATCTCAAATGCCCGGTATTTTTTTCGTCACTGACTTGGCGTATCCGCGAAGGGCGGCCAAACTGAAATTTGAACAAACCAAAAAGAGCTCCAAAGTGTCTGTTGCCTGTCGGAAACATCTAATCAGTATAGCTTAAGTGTCCCAGTTGTCTGGAGGAAAGAAAGAAATAAAGAAAAGCACAGCAGCGGAGCTCGCTGGCTATATACTCGCTAAATAGCCAACCAACTTCTCTGTATTTCAACGAAATCATCTAATAGCCGTCAGTCTACAAATATGAATTTATTCAGGAATATGCCAAGCTTCCACAAAGAACAATTCATTATGACCATGGCCTTAAATTGAAAGAAAATAAACAATATTGTGCACTGGAAAGAAAACGTATACATTGAGGACTCTCTTGTTTTCTCATATACTAGCTGAGTTCCCGGCCCTGCCCGGGATAAATCGATTAATTAGTTTCAGTTGTGGGTGATTATTATGGACCTGCTTCATTTTGCCTGTTCCTTTAGCTTTATTTTATTTTTGTTTGTTTGTTTGTTTTTAGATACGTTTTACTGCTCTCCCTTTGCGCGTCCCGCCAGCATCCGTCAAATGGCTACGATTTGCGGACGGGTTAGTTTGTTTGCACATCGCAGGAAGTGATAACGTCATGTGTTAATGGAAAAGAAATATTATGATATTTTCCTAGGAATAATATTGAAAACACAAATCTGTACTTTTGGCCCTGCAGCGTCAATCTCCCAATTCCAGACCCTTTCTTTTTCCCAGTCTAGGCACATTGAGAACACACACAAAGTTTTATACTTGATAGTCTTAGAACTCAATCTCATCATTCAAACCAGTCCTAACCGGAAGTTGTTTTATGAGTGTGATACAGTCTATACCGGAACCAATCTTAGTTACATTAATTTGCCTAAAAGATAGACCGAACGCCAATGTGTCGCAACCTAGAAACTAATACAAAAGTTCTGCGAGTTATTAATTATTTTTTTATTTTCTGTGCCGGGGACACGACGACAGTCTGTACTAAGCGTTGTATAAAATCTGAGGGCCACCGAATCAGCATTAACAGAGGAGTAGCGAAAGGCGCGCTGCAATTGTCGTAAGGTTTCACTTTTATTAATACTAGTAACTGCCCCATTCTTCGAATGGTAAAAAACAAAACTCACCACTCCAGACCGAAAGGAATCAGCACAAAGACATTGATGTCTAGACACTTTGGGTCATCCACACAAAATCGGCGATCAGTAGATAGATAGGATAGTATTACAGTAGTACACAGTGCACAGTAGTGCGCACCGAGAATTTTTCATGGGCTCATGTGTTCGTAAAAAAATGAAGGATCGGAGGTAGTCAATTAGCGGCATAAAGCAAACTCAAACTCAAAAAGATACTTCCCCACCTTTTCAAGACTCCAAATCTAACAAAGAACTTTTGCAGGTCCAAAGGCAGGCACATGTAAAATGTCACGCAAATCCGAGCTGTGTGAGCGGCAGTGGGTTTTATTAAAAATCACGTGTTTTTGTTTTTTTTAATATTATCTAGAGATCTAGCCTTTCGACAAAGTTTTCTTGGCATGTCTGACACTCCGAGATCCATAATAAAAATATTTCCTTCTGAGCTTGAAGGACACTCTAAGTATTTATACACCGTTTTCTTGGTATGAATGAATGGCACTCACCTCATCTGCATAACACTATACTCGGTATCAAAGTTTTCTTGGCGTGGCTGGATCGTGAACTCTAGTTTACATTTCCGGTAAGAGGCGGAAATGACGAAATTGACGGAAGTACATTATCACGTCGTATTCGCAATCATGAATTGATAACTGATAATTATAACTGAATTTCTGGAAAAAGTAAAGAGTTTCGGGAAAAAATGAGCTCGACACGCACAGGCTTAATAAATTTTACATACATGTGCCAAGTTTCATTTCTCTACGTTGCGTAGTAAAAAAGCCTTTGCGGGAACAAAGTTGGGCCCAAGCTCCATTATTATATGATATTATCATGCATATAATAATGGAGCATGGGCCCAACTTTGCGACCGCAAAGGCTTTTTTATTACGCAACGTAGAGAAATGAAACTTGGCACATGTATGTAAAAATTTATTAAGCCTGTGCGTGTCGAGCTCATTTTTTCCCGAAACTCTTTACTTTTTCCAGAAATTCAGTTATAATTATCAGTTATCAATTCATGATTGCGAATACGACGTGATAATGTACTTCCGTCAATTTCGTCATTTCCACCTCTTACCGGAAATGTAAACTAGAGTTCACGATCCAGCCACGCCAAGAAAACTTTGATAGTGATACCGAATATAGTGTTATACAGATGAGGTGAGTGCTATTCATTCATACCAAGAAAACTGTGCGGAAATATTTAGATCATTTTTTACGAACACATGAGCCCATGAAAAATGCTCGGTGCGCACTACTGTGCACTGTGTACTACTGTAATACTATCCTATCTATCTATTGACGAAATATCATAAAAACCACAGAAAAACTGTGGGGTCGCAGCAGGGCTATAAGCAAAGTCAAAATTGGGCAAAAAGAAAAGGTTGTATGTTGCAAAGCCCCGCGTGAGAAATAAAACCCAAACAATACAAAGCAAACTAAAGAGAAGACAAAAAATACACAAATTTTCGGCTTTCGCCTTTGTCAAGTGAAAAAAACGAACAATAAAAGACTTCAACAGGAACGAAGTGAACCAGTTTACTATCTATCTATTGATCGCCGATTTTATGTGGATGACCCAAAGTGTCTCGACATCAATGTCTTTGTGCTGATTCCTTTCGGTCTGGAGTGGTGAGCTTTGTTTTTTACCATTCGAAGAATGGGGCAGTTACTAGTATATTATTATTAAAATAGTCCTTAGGGTTTTTCCTATGTCAAGTGATCTATTGGATTGTTTCAACTGACGTCACGTAAGTTGTGTTCCTAGCGTTGCTTATGTTTTTCAGAGCCGTGTGCAAAGTAAACACAAACTAGGGCCTACGTGTTTGATGGATGCCCCCTGACCTCGAAGATCTGTAAGCGATAATGAAACAAAGGTCTACTATGATAACTTTGCATTGATTAGATATTATAACAAAATATTTCTCTGGTGCTCAGACAATCAGGTACTACCTTCTGTTACAATCATTTGAAACATCAAATTAAAGCATCATGGCTTTGAAAATAATTTACCACTAATATTCAAGAAATGTTTCTAAAAAATTGTTTTAAAAAACTAATTTTAAAAAAATTAAAATTGACAATCATATTTGCCTTACCAAACTGGCAATTCTTGCGTTTCTGAAATTACTTTAACTTAAAATAAAATAAGATAGATAAGATAAGAATCAGGTCTATCCCATGAGGGATATTCTCTTTCACAGAGCATTTAAAAGCACATACAAGGCACACACATCTTACGCTTCAATACATAAACATACATGACAACTCAATAAAGTCAACAACAGGCATACATGAAGTGACGTGGTAGGGAACTTTAATGAAATATGGCACACATCTAGCTATAGTGTCAGTTTGAGGCGAATTGCTTATGACAAAAACGATCTTCTGTATCTTTCTCTATTAATTTTGCTTCCATGTGTATTGTTCTGTTGCTCTTGGATGATCTTCGGTGGAGCACTGCATGACGGTCTACATCTCAGGTCTGATGAGCTCAGTGAAACACACCAATGTCGCCCCAATCTGAAACACTCGGTGGGACGATCTGCCGCTGTTTCAGCCCCTATTCTGGCGCCGCCTATGTTGATGCACGTCTTCATTTCACTCCCAGGAAACATCAGGACGCGATGTGATTTATCGTTTTTGAGAGATTCCCCCCCCCCCACCCCCCACCCCTTCTTCTCCTGTTCCTTTCTTTTTTTCTTCTTTTTCTTCTCTGTCGTCCTCATCAACGTCATCAACTTGGGAATTATCGATCGTTTCGTATAAAGTTCGACCAATTCTTTTCTTCTTTGATGGCGTATTGACAATGACATATCTTGTGCGTGTTTCTGTGTCTGTGTGTGGGTGTGCGGGAGAGAGAGAGGAGAGAGAGAGAGAGAGAGAGAGAGAGAGAGAGAGAGAGAGAGAGAGAGAGAGAGAAAGGCGGAGAGATAGAACCTGTCCAGTCAGTTAGATATCCACAGGTGAAGCTGTATTTATTTGATACTTTATTCGTTCGTTCTATACCCCATTTGTTAGGCCCGTGAGTATTTGAAATGATGATAATACGCTTAATATGAGATACTTTTATGCAGATTAAAGCAGCTAAAATTACAGACAATCTTTGGAAAAATATCTCCCCCCCCACCCCCCCCCCCTCTTGTTTCGCCTAGTCATACAACAACCACTACATCGACCTGCCTTGCCTTGCCTTGTAGAGGTAAACAGATTTTAAAAATGTTAAGAGCAGTTGGTTGAAAGGACACATCATTTTGCAGTTCGGGAGATGAGTGAGCCCTGCATTATTTTGTACTTAACACTTACCTGACGTTCTGAATTGCCTTCAACGGACACCACTAGGCGTTACATTGGCAGTGATTGCAGCACTATCAAGGCTTTTGTTTTCTCTGTATTTTAAATTTTGTTTTCTATATGTAAGACAGTGCTTGCACAGACTTGCTCCGAGTCAGCTTAATGACAGATTGTCTAGTGTAGATGCATCCAATATTAATAGTGCATGATATTTGTAATCAGCGGAAATGATCCGTCACCTGTCAGAGGCTAGCTGCACGTCGCATTGAGCTCTGAGCAATATTGTCCTTTGTCCGTCCTTTTCTTTGTGGTAAATCAAACAACACTGGGAAATAATCCAGTTTTCATTTTTTAATTCTATGATAATTCTCATTGTGATTAGCTTAGGGACGTCTCTTCAGTAATCAAGGAGCGTAAATATGTTCATGTTGTAGGTACTTAGAGTTTATTACCACATATCAGATAGACATTCTCTTTAACATTGAAACATCACAACAGAAAATTCAGCGAGCCTGTAGTTAACATGTGGTAATATAATTTTTACCATTTAAATATTATTATACATAAGAATGTTGAAATATCACATGGGAACTTCAAATGCCACACAACAAATTGAACATCACAAAAGAAGTTCAAATATCCTGTGGAAAAATTTGGTGCAAAAAGTAGGTAGAAAGTCCAAATGTGCAAAGAAGAAATTCAAATATAATAGTACAAGAAATTTAAATACCACAGAGTAAGTAAAATCAAATTATCCTGAATCCAAATCGTGCGTGAAAACGGCATTTACGCGCTCATGAAATGTGTCCATTAGAGATACATGTAATTAAATTAAGAAAAAAAAAATGTTTCAACTCCAATGCCGAAATATTTCATGTGAAATATTGCCAATAAAATCATATGAATTCAATATGGACCCATGTTTTCTTTAAGTCAAATTATTTCTATTCATTGTTGGGGGTTTAACATTTTTGTTCCCATTGTACTTCTTGAATGTTTTCCAACCTTTGAATTTTGACCTGAGTTAGTGTAATCTTTAGACTTCAGATCCACTTCAAATGTTGTATTAATTTTGAATTTTTTTCTGTGGCATTTGAGCGTTTGTTATAGTTGTCCCTTCTATGTTCACATTTGCACTGTCTGGGATAGCTTTTGAAGTTTTTATGACGCATGTTTTACAGTGGAAAATTCTATGTGTTATTTGTATTGCCTTTGTTGAATTTGAATTTCCTGCTGTTATATTTGAGCTGAAAAAAAAAAAACCTATATATTTGGAAGATTCTATGTACTTTCTTATTTGAAACATATATTTCTATCGTCTTGGCCTTTGCCTCAAAATCATCTCGAGACTAAAAACTCACATATACAACATAATTTTTTTAAACTAATTAATTCCTACGAGCCGCTGAGACCGGCTCTTGAATAACTTACTCGGCACAAATCATATTTAGATAGTAAAATCCACACAAGATATTCTTTATTTCTTTGAATGGTGAATAATGAGATGCTATGTTTTCTGTGTATTGGGCTCCCATAAAGCCCTACAAAGATGTTCGTTTGTGTGGAAATTATGAGGGTTTTAGTCAGTATACGACTGGTGGTGAGGGTCGCAGTGCTACCTTGAAAAGGAAAAATGTTACATGGTAAATTATTCTCCATTTTTCAAAAAACAGATTGTCCATTACCGGTGATCTCGTTAGAATTTATTCTCCACCCCGTCATTGCCCTTGCGGTAAAATAAAATGGGAACTGCATTTCTCGAACATTCCCGCAATCAGGCCTAATGACGTATTTCGTATTATTTGTTTATAAAATAAAGAAACCAGTTTCATTCTGCTCTGACCTGTTCATTTTACAGCCATGGAAGAATGTGTTTTAGTGGTTTGTCTCAAGTGCTGTTTTGGATATTTTTATTTGTGTCTTACAGTGTAGATTCCAATCTGCTTAAACATGTTTGTTTATATGCAATACAGGGGAACAGACAGTACAGTGTCTTTGGTGCCAATGTCAGGACCATTGCGTTGAGCCTAATCTGACCCATAATATATATATATTTCTAATCACAAGTTTAAGTTATCACTGTCCTTTTGAAGTGTTGTACATCTACCTGCTAAAAATAATTAGGCCGACATTTATTTTGTGCAATTATTGATAGTAAAGCAACTATTCCAAATGGAGGCTAGAAATTTTCACGACTGATAACATTTTAATTGTACATGACGTGTGACATTGCTGGTAAAGAGGAAAGCTATTAAAACCCCTAGTTTTTTGTTTTGTTTTGTTTTGGAGATCAGAACAGATAAATAGGCAGGCTACGCTCAGTCTTTTGAATAGCTGGACCTACATTAGATAGTTTGGACAGTCAGTACAAAAGCCAACACTGGCACATGGATCTATCATTTAAAACACAAAAATGACACCTGAAATACAACATAAAATTGATGTACGTAAGACGCACTCAAAGATAAGGTAATATGTAAAGATTTTTAATCAGCATTCGCTTGTGTCCGTGAGAGATCTGCATTTCACAGGGAATTCAAATCAGTGGAATCTCGCACAACATGACGACGGATCCAAAACCAGAAGACTCCCGCAGCCATGGACCGCGCACAGTTTTACATCTAGCAATACACAGTCAGATGGCGGGCTAGGTTCGCCTTGTACTCAGTCAGTGTATTTCATCACCGGATTATTATAACTAAACACCCACTCGCCTTCCTTTTAACGATCAGTAGCTCCTATCAACATTCACCTATAATTATTGCTGAGTGTCAGTCGTGCTGAAAAATAGTTTGACAAAATTATGCTCGCCTGCGTCATTAATTTCAGTCAGATATCCACTTTGTTGACCACATTCAAGCTGAGCTGACTGAAAACTGACTGTTGTTTTTTTTCTTGGAAAGGAGGTAACGTCTTCCCTTATATATATATATGGCCTTTAGCGTCTTTACAGACGGTCTTAGCAGCTAGAATATTCACTTTCACTTTGACTGACAGCTTCTCTCGTGGCTTATTCTACCAATGTTTGACCCGAGAGTGCGATGGCAGTGATTGCAGGTCAGTCTTTTGGGTTCACTTTGGCGAGTGTTTTCATTCCGCCTCTGTCGTTTTGTCAGGTATGTTTCTTTTGCCTTGAAGTCTATTGCGAGCGTGCCACTGCGCAATTTTTGTCTCCACCTGCTTCGATCATTTGCAAGGTTCTCCCATTCATTGGGGTCGATGTTGAATGCTTTCATCGTGACCTTGCAAGTGTCTTTGAATCGCAGATGTGGCCTACCTCTGGGTCGGTTGCCAGTAGCAAGTTCCCCGTAGAGAATTTGTCTGGGGATGCGATCATTTTCCATACGGTGGAGATGTCCAAGCCACCGCAGTCTTTTTTTGCCTAGGAGAGCCTGAGTTGATGGAATGTTGGCTCGGCTCAGAACTTCGATATTTGAGATCCTGTCTTGCCACTTGATCTTGAGAATTTTGCGTAGGCAGCGCAGGTGGAAGGAGTTGAGGGATCTTTCATGTTTGGAGTAGGTGGTCCATGTCTCTGAGCCATACAGCAGGGTGCTTAGGACGCAAGTTTGGTACACGAGTACCTTTGTTTTGATGGTCAGCTTGCTATTGTTCCACACCCTTTTTGAGAGTTTGCCAAAAGCTGTGGCCGCCTTTCCTATTCTGGCATTTATTTCAGTTGTTATGTCTGTGCTACCACTGATGGTTGAGCCTAGGTAGCAGAATTTTCCCACTTGCTCCAGAGGAGAGCCATTCAGCATGATTGGGTTGGGGTTTCTCAAGCCTTGTGTCAAAACTACAGTTTTTGAGACACTGATCTTTAGCATGAATTTGTCACAGGCTTTGGCAAGGCTATTGATGAGAGCCTGGAGCGTGGTTTCATCATGGGCCACGATTGCAGCATCATCTGCGAAGAGGAGCTCTTGTAACATAATATGCTCTGTACGAGATTTTGCTTTTAGTCTGGCAACATTAAAAATGGAGCCGTCCACTCTGGTGTTAATAAGTACTCCACCTGAACATTGACCAAAGGCATTCTTGAGTAGGGCTGCAAAATATATACCAAATAAGGTAGGAGCAAGAACACATCCCTGCTTCACACCGCTGTTTACAGCAAATGAATTGGATGTGCAGCCCTCAAAGTTGACACATGCCCTCATGTCAGTGTGGAAGGATGCAATAAGTTTTAGCAATGTTGGTGGACAGCCTATAGATTTAAGGACTGCATACAGGCCAGATCGGCTTACGGTGTCGAAAGCCTTTGTTAGGTCCACAAAGCATGTTATAAGCGGCCTGTTTTGTTCTTTACATTTTTCTTGGATTTGCCGAAGTGCAAATATCATGTCAATAGTTGATCGTTTGCTTCGAAAGCCACATTGTGTTTCTGGTAAGACTTTTTCCGCCAGTTGTTGAAGGCGGCAGTGGATGACGCGAGCAAAAGCCTTTCCAGTAATGCTGAGGAGGGATATGCCTCGATAGTTGTTGCAGTCGCCTTTGTCTCCTTTGTTCTTGTAAAGTGTGACAATTTTGGCGTCTCTCATATCATGTGGTATCACGCCTTCTTTCCAACACTGCAGTAACAGATTATACAGGTGTGGTAATAGTGGGCCTTTTAGGTCTTTTAATACCTCTGCAGGAATGTTGTCACTTCCTGTGGCTTTTCCAGCAGACAGGTGGTCGATTGCATTGGAAAGCTCGACTAAGGAAGGTTCAGCGTCAAGTTCGGCCATTATTGGCAGTTTTTGGAGGTGTTCCTCAAAATCTGGTGGAATATTTTTCTCAGTTGAATACAACAGAGAGTAATGCTCTACCCACCTATTCAGTTGTTCATTTTTATCTGTGATGGGTTCACCATTTACAGACTTAAGTGGGGCGCTTTTGGTGATGATTGGCCCAAGAGCTACTTTCATCTGACTAAAGGCGGTTTTCATATCTCCCTTTTCATTTGCCTCTTGTATGCTGTTACACAAGTCTGTCCAGTATTTGTTGGCGCAACGTCTTACCTCCAGCTGAAGTTTAGCTTTTGCATTTTTCAAACAAGTTTTTGTACTCTGATTGCAATTTTTGTTATACTCATTGAACGCAGATTTCTTTTGCTCAATGAGAGGTAGGAGAATTTCGCTGTTCTGGGCTACCCAGTCGTTGTTTGAAACTTTATGCTGTCCAAAAGACTTGATGGCACAGTCATGAATTTTTGAACTGAGAGTGTTCCATGTTTCATCTACCGAGTCACATTGGGTGACATTATCCATGCTTTCAGCAAATAACTTTTCAAATGACTTTCTATTTGATTCATCTCTGATTGCTGTTACATTGATCTTAGGGATTGAAGGGGCTTTTGATCTGTATATTTTCTTGGCCGAAATTTTGATTTTGCTGACTACCAATGCATGGTCGGTGTCACAGTCAGCACTGTGGAGGGAACGAGTTATTTTTATACAGCCCAAACTCTTCCTCCTTGAGAGAATAAGATCTAATTGATGCCAATGGCCAGACCTGGGATGGCGCCATGATGTTCTTTGGCATCTCTTAAGGTCAAAGTACGTGTTTGTAACACATAATGAGTTTACAGAGCATAGCTCCAGAAGGCGCTGCCCGTTTTCGTTGATGTTGCCAATGCCGAAGTGCCCAATGCACTTTGGCCATGCGGAGTGATCTGCTCCCACTCGAGCGTTAAAGTCACCCAGAATTAGCAGGCCTTCGGTGAGAGGGATGTTGTGGAGAGTCCTCTGCAATGCCTCGTAGAAAATGTCTTTGGTTTCGTCAGAGGAGGTAAGTGTTGGGGCATAGACACAGATAATGTTGGTAAAACCAGACCGGGTGTTCAGTCTGAGTGTCATGATGCGTTCTGACACTCCAATTGGAGTTGCGATCGAATTGATAAGGGAGTTTTTTACGGCGAAGCCCACGCCGTGGATTCTCGGCTGTTCGCTGCTAAGGCCCTGCCAGAAGAAGGTGTAGTTTTCTTCTTTGACTGACCCGGAGTCGGGAAGTCGAGTTTCTTGAAGGGCAGCGATGTCGATGTTTAGTAGCTGAAGTTCTCGATCAATAATTTGGGATTTCCTGATGGAGTTAATATCTGTGAGATCTTGCTGTTGCAAGCCTGGGCGCATTGTTCTGACGTTCCAGGTACCAAGTTTTAGTATTTTTGTGTTTTTGCCAGGTGTACACTTTACGTCAGCTTTTTGACTTTTGGTCTAGCTCCAACCACCTTATGAAGCAGGCTGACGTGGCGGAACAACACCCAACTGCCTGGGGGCTGCCCAGGTTACGGCGGGCGGTAGTTGATCAATGCAGCTGAAAAGCCGCTCCCACCGACAGAGGGGACCCCTGGCGCTCATCCGTACGCCAAATGGATTGAGCTTATCACCGGTAACTGCCACCTCCCGTGTTGTGCCCATCCGTAACGGATGGCTGGAGTGTCCTCTCCAAATCGGAAATGGGTGGGCTTATAGAGGAGAGACAGACGCTTGCCAAGCCCGAGCAAACGCCCCCTCGTTTTGCTGCCTTGCCTGGGCTATTTTTAAGAGATGGTGCTTTGCCCAGAGGCACCACCCCTCTCTCTGCCATTCTAGTTAAACCCAAGGGAGAGACCTGGTCAATACATTTGGAACTAGTCCGGCTGCAGGAGATGCTGGAAGCCAGTTTGATGCAGTTCTCCCTGACAACCACCTTCGGGTCTCCACTCCTGATTTTCTGTCTGGGTTTACTCCCATAGCCTTTGCTATCATAGCAACACACAAGGCAGTGTGGTATTTGTATTCAGGGTTAACTTCCCCTAGTCTTCCTCTCTCCCGAGATGACCCACAAGACAGTGGGGGTGACAGTAGCAGGCTGTATTGTGTACTGTCATACAATAGCAGAAAACTCTGGCCTGACATACAACGTCTTCCCTTATAGTCTGCAGATAATTATATAGAATGGCCAATGCTAACTTCATATAAATTTACCTGGACTTCTCTAGTACTTGTAACCTGTGTTTCATCTCGCTCAAGCCGCTGTCTACTGTTTTGTTTAGTGTTGCCTCAGCGTAGACAAGATCTCTTACCACAGCCGTCAAGTTGACCAAAACCTGGGACATACTGTCCATTTGCATTTGTTGGAGCTTGACCACATCAGTTAACTGATCCACATTCGGTGTGTACGTGGTCAGTTCTGTGATGTTCTCCATCTCTACAAAATGTCCGAAACTGTCCAGACCTAGAGCACAGCAGCGATAGATCCCGCCTTCAGTAGGTCCTGGGTATGTCCACACAAGGCTGAGAAATGAGACGCCTGCAGAATTGATTTCGAGACTGAAGCGTTCATAGGATTGGTTAATGTACATGATCTGGAGTATAGGTATTAATGGAAGCCAGTTCTTGAAAAACAGCTGTTGAACTGTTGGTTCTATATCTCTTCCACTTTTGGATATGATAAGGGAGATAAGGTTAGACATTTTATTGGATCTCTGTAGGTGAAGGTACAGTTAACAGCCAATGACTTGGTAGTGTCCTCTACGATAATGTCTGGCGTGGCTGTGACATCAACAGCGCCATCTGTGAAATATAATAGAAAGTTCATTGGTAGGTTGACTGTTTGATTGGTTAGTGATTTTTTTTTTTTAATTTTGCTTTATGAAATGAATGGTTGGTTGGTTCTTACAGCACTCATTCATCGATTGATTGTCCGGTATCCAATTAAGGTATAAGACACAGCCTTGTCACCCAGGAAATGGACATGATACCCTAACGAAATTATCAACAAATTACTCTCTCTCCCTGAAGGATGAAAGGGCTGGTTATTGATTTTTAAGTGGATCGACACGGTGTCAATGTTTTATTTATTATTAAATGCTACATTTCCTGCGGTTTCAAAATTTCTGTATGTTTTACCAATGCCAGCATGGCCCATCCAACGGAAATCGGAAATCACTCCCCGTTATTAGAATCTGAAGTAACAATTAACTCTTCCCCCTTGTTTTCTACAGAAGTTCCCTTTGTGAAAACGGACAAATGTTTTGCAAGCGCATTAAATCCCACTGACTCAGAGAAATTGCCAAGAGAATGAGCTTTGGTGGGAAATAATCAGGAGGTTTTTGAGTGTCGCTGATGGTCCAGTCATGCGACCTCTTTGGTTGATCCAGCCTCAATCGCGAGAAGTTACCGAGTATATCATGATTAAAATTTATTAGGTACGAACATGACATTTTCGGGAAATCTTAAGCTGACGGTTAATTACAAATTTACATTTGCTCTTAATTTTTGGTCACTGATTAGCGGGCAACACTGCGCTACTTTTGCACGTGATGATCAAATTGTCAAAAAAAAAAATAATTAAATCTAAAACAAAACAAAACAAGAAATTATACATACACAGATAAGGCGTCATAATTTTCACTATCAGAGATAAAATACCTTGGACGTGAATACACGACTAGAACAATGTAGTTATATTTATTCTGCAAAGCACAAATGTCCAATGTAATTGTCCATAGGCAGATTGTAACAGATGGTGTAAATTTCAGCACGTTATGATAGGGAGAGTCAGGTGATCTGAACTGCTATCCTTTAAAAACGAAACTGTCTCGAACTGTCGTAGAAATAAATGAAACAGGATCCAATGAACGATTAACATTAACTTTTAATAACTGTAGATGAACACTGGATATCTCACAACTTTTACTTACAAGGAAGGCAATCAGAATACACAGAATGACAGGTTCTTGCCCACATGCGGAATAACTGACTCTTGCACACACACCCACTCGCTTGCCATCCTTTATATACCCATCTAGATAGAACGTTCAAGAAGGGAAATCCAGAAACTACGGGATGCATAAAGGCCACCTAATCGCACTCAGACACGTCACAGAATTGCGTCACTCCAAGACCAACCTAGCGTAATTACTCTGTAGCATCTGCGGGCTACCCCTTGCCCTCCCCCGGTTTTGTTGTTGTGCTGGTGGCTGAGCATGTGTCCACTACTTTTTTCATTTTATTGTTAACCGCCAGAGTGTACTGTACTCCGTGACCTGACCTTCTTTTCTAGTGAGTAGTTTTTTTCCTCGCTCGCTTGTTGTCAGGTGTTTTGACTCGTTCAGTAAATATTAGTATGTTCCCGAATATTCGATAACGTTGTGGATAAGAATGTTTACGCCAGATTTGGCCTTGGGTGATGTGACCTGATGACGTATTGATGCGTGATTGGTTAGTTTGTGCGAGGGTAAAGGTAACGTTTATTTCGGGAACTTTCTGTAGGAATGTTTATATATATAGACCTGTGTGAGTGGTTGAATGGGGGTGAGTAAGTGAGTTTCCTTTTGTGTGGCGTAGATATTTAGTTTCGCTGGTGTCTTCCTAGTAATTTATTGTTCACTATATAGTTATTAAACTTTAGTATTATTTAATCTATCGTCGGATCTCGTGTTTATTTATTTTACAGCTGTAATAGTTTCGTTTTCTAAAGGGTTGTAGTTAGATCAACTAACTCCCCCCTACTATAACGTGCTAGAACAACCTCAGCTGTTACATATTGGGGGCTCGTCCGGGATCCGACCATATTCGAGCGGACCAGATCAAAATTACTAGATTTATTTACATAGTTTATTGTAGAATATCATCGACAAGCTATCTACAACATGTCAGAGGCTATTGGAAGGCTTAGCCAGGAAGCAGACGCCTTGGAGCTCACTGGGAAGGAGAGACAGGATTACATCCGTGACGGCCTAAGGGAGGAAAGAGAGAGAGAGAGGCAAGAGCGCATGGAGCAACTGAAGATGGAGAGAGAGAGGCAAGATCGCATGGAGCAACTGAAGATAGAGGCTCAAGAGAAGGAGGCTCAACGACAACACGAGCTGGAGATGGAGAGGATCCGCCATCAGCGTGGAGGCGATTCGACGCAGGGGACCAGCGACCACGCCAGTTCCAAGAGACCCAAGCTACCTGCATTTCAGGACAAGAAGGACGATCTGGATAGCTGGTTGCTGCGGTTTGAGAGGTTTGCTGAGACAGCTGAATGGCCCAGATCCACCTGGACGACATCACTGTCTGCCCTGCTGACCGGGAGAGCTTTGGAGTGCTTCTGCAGACTACCGATCGACGAAGCCAAGGACTACGACAAGGTCAAGGAAGCGTTGCAGAAGAGGTATAACCTGTCAGAGGACGGATACAGACTCATGTTCAGACAAGGTAAGCCTGAAGATGGAGAAGATGTTGGAATGTTTTTGACCAGGATCAAGACCTATCTAGAGAGGTGGATAAAGCTGTCGAAGACGGAGGAGACCTACGAAGGAGTGAGAGATCTGTTCGTCAGAGAGCAATTCATGGATGCCTGCCCACCAGACCTTGCAACCCATGTGAGGGAGAGGAAACCAAAGACGCTACAGGACATCGCAGATTCAGCGGAGGCGTACCTGGTAGCGAGGAACCGGACGCTCAGCGGGAGCGCCAGACTGCAGAGCCGGCCAGTGCGACAGAGGCCCAACGGAGACAGAAGCCCACAGGTCTGCCATAGGTGCCAGAGGCCGGGACACAAGGCGACGGAGTGTCGTGCAAAGTTAAACGACAAAGGTGAGTTGAAATGTTACCTTTGTGGAAAGCCAGGCCACGTTCGGAGGATGTGTCCAGCCCAGAAGGATATGGGACGAGGCAAGCCGAACAAGGCGGCGGCGGCCGTAGTGATAGCGGCGGACGAGTCGTCAAGACAAGATGTGACGACGGCTGACACCAGCATCAACGTTCAAGCGGTAATGAAGGACGGGAAGCTACAGTTAGCGGTGCCTGTTACTTGCGGAGGATGCAGTGACGGAAGGACCGTGGAGAAACTGAAGTTACCAGTGATGAAGGGCTTGATTGGAAATCGAGCGGTAGATGTCCTAAGAGATACCGGCTGTGAAGGTGTAGTGGTGCGGCGAGCACTGGTGGACGACGGACAGCTCACCGGTGGGAAGAAACTCATCGCGAGGATCGATAACTCCTTGCTAGCGGCGGAGGAAGCCGTTATCGACGTGAAGACGCCTTACCTGACGGGCAAAGTGACGGCGCTGTGTCTCCCGGAGACCATCTGCGACCTAGTAGTCGGGAACGTGGACGGAGCGAAGGATCCGTACGACCCTGATACTGAGGTGATGGTAGGAGCGGTGACCACGAGGGCCCAGGAGAAGAGGAAGGATCGGTCTACGTCGCTGAAGGTGCCGAGGGCAGAACGGCACGCGGGAGTGGATAGAGAGGAACTTATCCGACTCCAAGAAGAAGACGAAGTCATTAGGAAGTTAGAGCAGAAGAAGATCCTAACTAATAGAGGCAATAAATCTGTTCATTTTGAGAAACATGGAGGAGTACTGTACCGGATCTACAAGGACCTGAGACAGGCGACGGTTCTAAGGCAAGTGGTACTACCCGAGAAACTGAGAGAGTATGTACTGAGTGTAGCCCACGACTCGATCGTCGGAGGACACCTCGGCGTGAAGAAAACCAAAGACAGAGTTATGAGCAATTTTTATTGGCCTGGAATTGAAGGTGACGTCGCGAGATACTGCCGCTCATGCGACATATGCCAGAGGACGGTGAACAAAGGAGCGACCCCAAAGGTGCACCTGCAGAGTATGCCAGTAGTGGACGTACCATTTAGGCGAGTGGCCGTGGACTTAGTAGGACCTATCGACCCCCCAAGTGAAGGTGGACATCGGTATGTCCTGGTGTATATAGACTACGCTACTCGTTACCCCGAAGCCACACCCTTGAAGAAGATCGACGCAGAAACGGTAGCAGAAGCCTTAGTGAACATCTACAGCCGTTTGGGTGTGCCCGAAGAGATCTTGTCGGACCAAGGGACCCAGTTTATGTCAGATGTCATGAAGGAAACGAATAGACTACTGGGAATTCGACAGTCGACCACTACAGTCTACCACCCTATGTGCAACGGGTTGGTGGAGCGATTCAACGGCACACTGAAGAAAACATTGAGACGACTGTGCGCAGAGCAACCCAAGCAGTGGCACAGATACATCAACCCGCTGCTCTTCGCATATCGTGAAGTTCCCCAAGAGTCGACCAAGTTTGCCCCATTCGAGTTGCTGTATGGGAGAACTGTGAGAGGACCCATGCACATCTTACGACAACTATGGACCAAGGACGTAGAGGAGCCGGAAACGAAGACCAGTTACCAGTACGTCATGGAACTACGTGAGAGGCTGGAGGACACATGGAAGTTAGCGACGGAAGAACTCTCCAAGGCTCAAGGTAGACAGAAGACCTACTACGACCGGAAGGCGCGAGAGAAGAAGTTCCGCCCCGGAGATGAAGTGTTGGTGTTACTGCCGACGAATACTAACAAGCTCCTAGTTCAATGGAAGGGACCATATAAGGTAGCCTCAATTGTCGGTGTCAACGACTATAGAGTCAAGATGGGTGCAAAAGAAAAGACCTTGCACGCCAACCTCCTCAAGAGATACATTCCAAGGACGTCAAAAGCAGCAGCAGTAGCAATGGAACCGAGACCTATTGTGACCGAGATGTGTGGGATGGACAACAGTAGGAGAGATACCACGCCTGGACATGTCAACGCCATAAAGGACGGCGGCGGTGATAGTGCTGAGACTGTACTGGCAGAGGACGACATGATGGACAAGAGTCAACCCGTGGAGTCAGCTGGCATGACAATCATCGAGGACTGCGACCTGGAAGGCGACAACAGTGGAACGACGGAGGACCTTGCCGACCTAGCAAGCTGGGACCAGAAGGAAAGCTACAGAGATGTCCAGTATGGAACGCAACTGACATCGGAACAACGTCAAGAACTCTGCGATGTGGTGAAGAATTACCAGCACGTCTTCACCAATCTCCCTGGATGCTGTCAGTTGGGTGAACATCGCATCGACCTGACGACAGAAGTACCAGTTCGTCAACGACCATACCCGGTGCCCTATGCTATGCGCGACTCATTGAAGGAGGAGCTTAGCACCATGGGACGGCTGGGCATCATTCGAAGGAGCTCATCAGCTTATGCTTCACCTATTGTTGTCGTCAAGAAGAAGGACGGATCCAACCGAGTCTGCATCGACTACAGGAGGTTAAACAAGATCACAGTATTCGACCCTCATCCGACAGCAGCGCCATTAGAAGTGTTTCAGAGTCTCTCGAGAGGAAAATTATTCTCTCGGATTGACCTGAGCAAGGGATACTGGCAAGTGAAAGTTCGAGAGCAAGACATTCCCAAGACGGCGTTCGTCACCATGGGCGAACACTATGAATTCATTCGGATGCCTTTTGGGATGATGAACTCAGGAGCCACGCTGAACAGGATCGTAAAGCCATTGATCCGTGGAATGAACAATGTGACAGCATATGTGGACGACCTGCTGATTCGTACAGAGACATTCGACGAGCATGTGAAGACTCTCAAGGACTTACTGCAGAGGATGGACCAAGCTGGATTAACTGCAAGACCATCGAAGTGTCTGATTGGAACGTCTGAAGTAGACTTTGTTGGACACTCAGTGGGAGAAGGTATGATTGGCCTGTTAGAAGAGAATGTATGTAAGGTACGAGACGCACCCAGACCCACCACTAAGAAGGAAGTGAAAGCATTCTTAGGATTAGTGGGATATTACCATGAATTTATTCCTAACTTTTCAGCGATTGCATCACCATTGTCTGATTTACTTAGAAAGGGTCAGCCCAATATAGTTCAGTGGGATGAAACGCAGGAGAAAGCGTACACCTCTTTGAAGAATGTCATTATCTCCAAACCCGTGTTATGTTTGCCAGATTTTTCCAAAGAGTTTGTCTTAGCAACTGATGCATCAGATCGCGGATTAGGCGCTAGTCTTATGCAGGAACACGAGGGAAAGTTGTACCCTGTGGCATATGCTAGTCGTAAGCTATTGCCTCGTGAGACAAAATATTCGGTCTCAGAGCGCGAATGTTTAGCTATTGTTTGGGCTGTAAAAAAGTTTACTTTGTATTTGTATGGAAAGGAGTTTGTGCTCCAAACTGACCATCGGTCATTAGAGTTTTTGAACTCTGCCAAGTTTGACAGTCCAAAGTTATTACGATGGAGTTTATTTTTACAGTCTTATCGATTCAGGATTCACTACGTAAAAGGCAGAGAAAATGTCTGTGCCGATTTCCTGAGCAGGGTATTTTAAAGTAGTACACTATCAGTGAAATGCATTGTAACCCATACTTTTGCCTACTGGATGAATTTCTAGGACGGCAGTATTGTACTGTAATTGGGGACATAGTTCATCTGTGATTGAATATTGAATTGATGGCTGATAGAGAGTCATGGTGTGTTAGTCACATTTTGGCTTTATGCTATGTCATATTAGTTACCGGTGGAACTTGGTGTAATTTTTGGAAAATGTAACCCAAATGGGGACTGCGAGCAAGCAGTGTTTGTGTTATATTGCAATGTTGTCACTTGTTTTGACCTAATATGATGAAGATAGACCCTGATCAGTGGACGATATGTATTAGTATTTTGCCATTGTACGTATGAGTTATACATTTTGGAGATAACCATGTTATGTACAACAAGTTATATGCTATGATTCGTGCACGAAGCATTGTGTAAACGATGGGCCATCGTTTCACCATATATGATTTGTAATAATATCATTGACCATTGTTTCACCACAGTGGTGGCGTTGTGTTATTTTGACCAGTAGGCCTACTGTTTACTATTGGGAAGCGATGACGGTATTGTATTAGTTATGGTATTAGTGATGCAAAGTACACTGCATTGTATTGTATTTGTGATGACATTCGGGAAGACACTGAAATTGTTATTAATTGTAATAGAATTAGCAACTACCTTTGTGAGATTGGGAGTGCTATAAGATTATTTCACGATAGTGCAGACGCTGTATAATGTTTTTGGAGTTGAAAGATATTCAACTTAAATTGGGGAGTTGTGTAGCATCTGCGGGCTACCCCTTGCCCTCCCCCGGTTTTGTTGTTGTGCTGGTGGCTGAGCATGTGTCCACTACTTTTTTCATTTTATTGTTAACCGCCAGAGTGTACTGTACTCCGTGACCTGACCTTCTTTTCTAGTGAGTAGTTTTTTTCCTCGCTCGCTTGTTGTCAGGTGTTTTGACTCGTTCAGTAAATATTAGTATGTTCCCGAATATTCGATAACGTTGTGGATAAGAATGTTTACGCCAGATTTGGCCTTGGGTGATGTGACCTGATGACGTATTGATGCGTGATTGGTTAGTTTGTGCGAGGGTAAAGGTAACGTTTATTTCGGGAACTTTCTGTAGGAATGTTTATATATATAGACCTGTGTGAGTGGTTGAATGGGGGTGAGTAAGTGAGTTTCCTTTTGTGTGGCGTAGATATTTAGTTTCGCTGGTGTCTTCCTAGTAATTTATTGTTCACTATATAGTTATTAAACTTTAGTATTATTTAATCTATCGTCGGATCTCGTGTTTATTTATTTTACAGCTGTAATAGTTTCGTTTTCTAAAGGGTTGTAGTTAGATCAACTAACTCCCCCCTACTATAACGTGCTAGAACAACCTCAGCTGTTACATACTCCGACATCAATTATCTCCTATGTTCTCGATAGACCTACAATAAATAATTACGTCACACAGCGAGACATCACAGAGAAGTAAAACAAGCACACGAGGGGTCGCCGAGGGCTGCAGACAACATTGTTAACCCGTAGGACTAGGACGCTACACAGATTCTGTACCAAATGTTTTGTAATGGGGATTGTTATGTTGCGTGTATTCAAGAAATTGTCTGGGAACTTTACCTGCGAAACTGAGTCCCATGGCCAAGACATAAAATACAGCAATCAACATCAACTTTACTTTAGTATCTAGTTGTCTAAATGTCCGCGATGGCAAGAAGAGCAACAAGGAATGTTTCACCCTGAGCAGGCAAGTATCAGACTGGGCGTCTAGTCAGACTGCAAGGTGATCTGAACTGATATTGACAAAAGCGACTAGTTTATCTAACTGTCCCAGTAGTTTCTGTTAGTGTATATAATGTATGTGTGTGTGTGTGTGTATTATGTCCACTTGACCTGGTCTGTAGAGAAGAAAATCATTTACCATGCATACCTTATCAAACTCTCATTCCGCCCTTGTGTGTGTGTGTGTGTGTGACTGAGAGCATGTGTGCGTGTGTGTATGTTATGTCTGCTCGGTGATCACACAGAAAGAAACACTATGAAACAACTTCCTTGTTTGTAGAACTAGGCGGGTGGTCGTGACCTGTCACTTCTTGTTGGCCAGATTTATCACCGACGATTCCCTCAGGCCAAATTCCTAATTCCTCACGACAGGACCGTGGCTTGTCATTCCAGTCTGGCATATCAGGCAATACGTATAATAAATCCAGTGACGTTCATTAGATCGCTGAGCATATCGGAGAACGACACACGATGAGACGAGACTGAATTTAGTTTTCTTTCGCACCAAACCAATGTGTCAACTTCTGTCATTTTTTGGCCAACTGATCTTCAATCAGCTCAATCCAATGTCATTTTGACATATTGATTGTTCTCCGTCGGCTAGTATGAACTCCTCCCCCCCCCCTCCTTTTTTTTTCTCCCAGCCCAAGTATTTCAAGACACCTGTTTTGTATTCATTAGCTGATACTCCTTAGCTTCATGCCGGGTCTGCCTAGCACCTGAAATTTTTTGTTTTGTTTTTAGGATCGAAAAAGAGAGAAATTGCTCAGGTGATTGGCAGTTCATCAGTTCGAAGAACAAGACTTAGGATGGGGAGACTGGAGACTGGCGTGGGACAGAAAACCATCTATCAACGCGTGCCTTCTTTTCAAACACAAAAGGAGTGAAATATATATCGGGGAAAAATAAACTGAAAGGAATTTGTACTGGTCTGTAACTGAGTATGAGGGCAGGCAGACATTGACAGGCTTAGATCAGTGTCAAAAAAAAAAAAAGAAGTATCATATTGTAGCATCTGCGGGCTACCCCTTGCCCTCCCCCGGTTTTGTTGTTGTGCTGGTGGCTGAGCATGTGTCCACTACTTTTTCCATTTTATTGTTGACAACCGCCAGAGTGTACTGTACTCCGTGACCTGACCTTCTTTTCTAGTGAGTAGTTTTTTTCCTCGCTCGCTTGTTGTCAGGTGTTTTGACTCGTTCAGTAAATATTAGTATGTTCCCGAACATTCGATAACACTGTGGATAAGGATGTTTACGCCAGATTTGGCCTTGAGTGATGTAACCTGATGACGTATTGATGCGTGATTGGTTAGTTTGTGCGAGGGCAAAGGTAACGTTTATTTCGGGAATTTTCTGTAGAAATGTTTATATATATGGACCTGTGTGAGTGGTTGGTCGGTGAGTAAGTGAGTTTCCTTTTGTGTGGCGTAGATATTTAGTTTCGCTGGTGTCTTCCTAGTATTTATTGTTCAGTATTCAGTTATTAAACTTCAGTGTTATTTAATCTATCGTCGGATCTCGTGTTTATTTATTTTACAGCTGTAATAGTTTCGTTTTCTAAAGGGTTGTAGTTAGATCAACTAACTCCCCCCTACTATAACGTGCTAGAACAACCTCAGCTGTTACACATATAAATACTTATCGCGACTTGATTATAGCAAAGGTGTTAACTGCCACTTAAAAGTTCAAACGCAATGCAATAGATAGCATGGGAAAAAAACCTGTCGTGATCAGTGGCGGGCCTACATGTTTGGGACCCTGCAGTTTGAACTGTTATGGGGCCTTTACACAACCGGCAACAAAAGGTCAACATCCAACAAGGCCCAAAAGGCCACTCATTAAAACAAAAATGTTTCTCCGGGGCCCCTCCGGTATTAATAGCCGTGAAACTTAAACTTCATTAGTTTCACCGTAGATCTGCCACTGGTGGCAATGGACAAAATGGTTAACATAAAGGAGAGTTTGCTCGGTAATCATGATTTTCCCGTTTCCTGTAAAATTTCATCTGGTGGAATTACGCATTATTTCGTACAATGGTAGCGACAATATGTCGCTAAATCTGGTTAATTTTATTCTCACATTACGTCATATGGCTCAAGCTATATCGCGATCTTAGTTCTTGTTTTTTTCTATTTCCATTTTCTGAAAATCTGGGGGTCTTTTAGTAGGTAGAAGAGATATAACAAATGTACACTTTCACACGTTTTTAAAATGCTTTTTTGGCACTCATCAAGCTGTTTCACAGTTCTGATTTACTCTGACTCGTGTTTTAATACTCCTAAAGGAACAATGGTTTAACGCCGAGTTTCTCACTTGCACAAAAGTGGAGCTGGAACAAACAAGAACTGATTTCGCGGATATTTCCAGGTTATGACTGGTCAAAATATTGTCCCATTCAGGGAAAAGTTTACGCTGCGCTGGCCAGGGGGCCAATTTGATCCTAAAGTTGGGTTATTTTTGGTCCAGTAACTATCATTATTATTTTGGACGTACGGCATCCTGCATGCTTGCATTCTATATTGATTGAATAAAGCTGGCTGGCCATGTGTGGGCAAACGGAATCGTCAAAAAGCCTTCAAGCAATTAAATAGAATGAATGTTTTCATGCGTACGGGAACGCCTACATATGGAAATATTGTTTCTTTTTTTCTACTTGTTGGATCGTTGACCTTTCCGTTTCCATGCACATGAAAACACGGCCTTATAAGAACTCAAGGAACTTTCTTGATCTGTGGCTGAAGTGGCCAATATTGATCGAAGCATTGCTATAAATATTGACTGGCTTACATTTATAGACCAAAACTGAGATATGGACTCATACACCATGCTGCGTTGTAATTCGAGTTTAAGAAAGTTCTAATATTTGGAGAATGGGAAATAGATCTTTGTTCAGCCATCACGGTAAATCTTGAGACGTTTCCACAAAAAAAAAAAAAAGATTATTAAAAGGATGGCGACTTTGTGACTTCACGTGATAGAAACCAAACACACACTCAGCAATGTTTCCACCCACGACTCTTATCTGTTGCTAGATGTGGCAGGCTATACCTACTCGGTACTGATAACTGACAAGGAGAATCGGATTAGTAAATTAAAATTCCTTGTTGAAAAAAAAAAAAGTCTCGAAACTGGGATGGCAGCAACAGTCACTTCTAATTCTAATTTTGTACCATCACCTGTCACCTGTCGGCTTCATCGTCATCGATGTTAGCTGCTACAGTGGATGTCACGACAAAATCTCCTCCACCCAATCCTGTCCTTAGCTTTCCTAGTTAGTTCACTTTTTTCCAGCTGGCTGACTTTCTTGATGTTATCGTGATATGTAATGGGTGGTCTTCCTTGTTTTCTCTTTGTTTCTGTCTTTCCTTGAAGGATTGATATCATAAGGGCCGTGCTTTTGTTTCGGGCCGCGTGGCCGATGTATGCAAGTCTTCTTTTATTTATTTCAGGTGTTATTCTTCTGGTGGTGCCAAGCTGTTCTAAGATGCTTGTATTTGTTCTCCTTTCTGTCCAACTTATTCTGAGTAGCCTTCTGTAAAGCCACATTTCAGCTGCCTCCAATCTTGTTATGTCTGCCTTTTTGAGTGTCCAGGCTTCACAACCATATAGTAGGACTGGCCAGATCAAGCACTTAAGTATGTTCACTTTGAGGTCCGTTGGTGTGCCTCTATCCTTCCAAATGTTGTTTAGTTGAACCATTTTGTGTTTTGCCATTCCTATCCTTGTTTTTATGTCCTTTGAGCAGCTTCCATCTTGCGATTTATGTGATCCTAGGTATTTGAAATCAGTCACTTTTTCTAGTGCTGTTTTGTTTACTAGTATCTCCTGGTGTTCATGGTGCCCTGTTCCAGTATGCATGACTTTGGTTTTCTTAGCATTTAGGTGTAGGCCTGCTGTCTTGCCCGCTTCATCCACTCTGTGCAGCACTCTTTTCATGCTGGTGATGTTATCTGACATAAGAGCTGTGTCATCAGCGTAGCGAAGGTTTGTGATGTTTCGGCCTCCGATCTTTATTCCCATATCTTCTATGTCTGCGTTTCTCATGATCTGCTCAGTATAAATATTGAAAAGATGAGGTGAAAGTATGCAACCCTGTCTGACTCCTTTCTCGATGTTGAAATATGGACAGTTGTCATTGTTCCATCTAATCGTTGCCTTTTGTTCGTGGTATAGTGCAGCGATGAGGGTCACAAGGTGTTTCGGGAATCCCATCTTAATCATTATATCGAACAGGTGATGGTGCCTAACGCTGTCGAACGCTTTGCTGTAGTCTATGAACGTGATGAAGGCTTCGTTTCCATTGCTTCTTAACTGTTCAATCATTATTTGTAGTATGAAGAGCATGTCAGCGGTTCCTCTGTTGGTCCTGTAACCAGCTTGACATTCTGATAGTTCCTCTTCTACCTTAGATTTCATTCTGTTGAGTATGATGATGAGCAGGATTTTGCTGGTGTGACTGATGAGGGCGATGGTTCTATAATTTCCACAGTCTTTGACATTGCCGCTTTTGTATAGCATGACGAATTCTTGTAGCTTCCAGTCTGTTGGCCATTCATTTGTCTGCCAAATTTTGCAGATCATTTGGTGGAGTGCTTTTATTCCTGATTCGCTGGTATGTTTCAGGAGTTCACCTGGTATGTTGTCTAATCCAGGGGATTTTCCATTCTTTATTTGTTTTATTGCAGCCTGTACTTCCTCCAAGAGAGGTTCTGGTTCTTTATCTATCTGTTGTGAGTCTGGTTGTTGGAGGTCCCTCGGGTCTGGTCTGATGTTGTCCGCAAACAGCATCTTGCCGTATTCGTGCCATCTTGAGAGCACATCTTTTGTGTTTGTCAGTGTTGTGCCTTCTTTGTTGTTCAGACTCAAGTTCTGTGGTTGGAAATCCCTCTTTTTTACTTTTCTTATTTGTTCAAACATTTCTTTTGACTTTCTTTGTGTATTACATTCTGTTATGTTTGCACACTCTCTTTGTACCGTACAAACCAAAAACAAAAAAAAACTGGTGACCTGACTGTGACAGGGACAGAGAGCTTCAAGAAAGACAAGGGCCGAAACTCTTGTTTGACAGAGGTTTTCTCCCCTTGAAATCTCATGTAATCGCACTCTGTCAAGGATTTCAATTTCTTTCTTAAAATTAGAAATATTATTTCGTCACGATGGTCTCACAATCAAGTTTATTTTCAACTATGTTAAGAGAAGGAAAAAAAAAAAAAACCATCTCTGTGGTATCGCAATTCTTAATATATATTGAGTAAAATTTTGAAAGGTCGCCTGCACTAGATTGAAGAATGGACTGGCGAAGCATTGTCAACCCATAAGGCCCTGCTTTCTCTAACGATGATGACAAGGTAAGCAAGCAACAGTCCAACCAACCAACCAACCAATCTACATACCAACCAGCCAATCAATCAATCAATCAATCAACCAACATACCAACCAACCAACCAACCAACCAACCAACTAACCAACCACCTACGCACCCAACCAACCAATCTCACTCTCTTCAATCTCTCTTCCTCTCGTTCTATGTCTCTTCTGTCCCCCTCTCTCTCGTTCTGACTCTTCTGCCCCCCTCTCCTTTTCTCTCGTTCTGTCTCTCTTTATGTCCCTAAGTCTATCTCTCTCTCTCTCTCTCTCTCTGTCTCTCTCTCTCTCTCTCTCTCTCTCTCTTATCTCTCTCTGTCATTCACTCCCACTTCTCTATTCTCTCTCTGTCATTCACTGCTTCTCTATTCTCTCTCTCTCTGTGTCTCTTTTCTGTCTCTCCCCTCTCTTGGTCTCTGCCTTTTTTCTCTCTCACTCTCCTTCCCCCTCTCTCTCTTTGTCTGTCTGTCCGCCTGGCTCCCCCCCCCGCCCCCGCCACTCACACTTCCACCCTTCCACCTTATTGTCTTCCCTGCCTCCCCGTCTCCCCTCCCCATCGAAGTGACAACAAATCTCATTAGACTATCGACCCGACAGTTCCCAGCTCTTCCTTCATCATGCGGAAACCCCACTGTCACTGTAGCCCTGTACTCACTTCCGGGTTCACCGCCCCACACACAGACACGCTCTCTCACAGGTCACCACAAAGACAGCAGCGAACATCGCCATCACCGATACCACCGCCAGCAGCAACAAGCCCATAACATCAACGACAACTGTATAATATACTACGGCCTTGACGGACACATGGGAGCTATGTCAGTATGTGTGAGACCCGGGGCTTTTTGAGGTGGGGGGGGGGGGGTACTTGTGAGACTGTTGGTTGAAGATCATTGCTTTCGGGGCTTGGTGGTTTCCTCTTCTTCTGTAGTCCGCACAAGGCCTGTTTGTTTAGCACTGCACTTTTGGGGCTGGTACCTAATCACTACTAACTTGTGAGACAGGGTTGGGAGGGGGGGGGGGGGAGGATTTGTGCAAGGAGTGGGGGAGGAAGGACCGCATGTGAGAAAAGATGGGGAGCGATTTATGAGACGATTTATTTTGGGGGGGGGGGGGAACTGTGAGGGGGGGGGGGGTTGTGACGGTATGTGGGAGATAATTGTAAAGGATGGAGGTCGAAGGGGACTGTATGTGACCAGGGGAGGGGGAGGGCTGTATATGACCAAGGGGGCTGTATATGACCAAGGGGGCTGTATATGACCAAGGGGCTGTATATGACCAAGGGGGCTGTATATGACCAAGGGGGCTGTATATGACCAAGGGGGCTGTATATGACCAAGGGGGCTGTATATGACCAAGGGGCTGTATATGACCAAGGGGGCTGTATATGACCAAGGGGCTGCATGTGACCAGGGGGCTGTATGTGACCACGGGACTGTGTGTGACAAGGACGACTATGTATGACTGGAAGGGTGTGTGTGTGTGTGTGACCAGAGGGCTGTGAATGATGAGGAGATTGTTTGTGATTGGGGCGGGGGGGGGGGTAACATAAACCTTCCCCTTTCGTTCTTTGTGTTTATTTATTTACATGTTATTGTCAGAGTGTATACATTATATAACATGTGTGTGTGTGTGTGTGTTTGGCCCTGCGTGTAGTCTACGTCTTTATGTCTGTTTTACGTATAGCGTCATTGACAATTTCAGTAATTTCTCCGGCGTTGCTGCCTGTATGTGGGTGTTTGTGTGTGTGTGTGTGGGGGTGTGTGTGTGTGTGTGAGAGAGAGAGAGAGATTCAGAGAGATATGAAAGTGAGTGAGCGTATATGTGATTCACTCTGTGTGTGTCTGTGTGTGTGTGAGAGAGAGAGAGAGAGAGAGAGAGAGATTTAGAGAAATGAAAGGGAGTGAGCGTATATGTGATTCACTCTGTATGTGTGTGTATGTGTGTGTGTGTGTGAGAAAGAGAGGGAGAGAGAGAGATTCAGAGAAATGAAAGGGAGTGAGCGTATGTGATTCACTGTGTGTGTGTGTATGTGTGTGTGTGTAAGAGAGAGAGAGAGAGAGAGAGAGAGAGAGAGAGAGAGATTCAGAGAAATGAAAGGCAATGAGCGTATATGTGATTCACTCTGTGAGTGTGTGTGTGAAAATATTCTATCAGAGAAAAAAGGACGACATTCCCAATTCAGTTAAATTCTCATCTTCCACACGAAGCCAGGCGAAAGATGAAACAATTTAATAAAAGCAAATAAACCAAATTCACTTTTTTTTTTTTTCTGACACAGTTAAAGGTTATTGAAAGTCAGGACAAAAACCTGGCAAGTCCTGCAGTGGTCAGAAACCAGGGTAAAAATCTCGGGTGGTATAGTACAGGGGTTGGAACTATGGTTTGATTCCATTAGGGTTTTTACACAGACGAGAATGAGAGAGTGAGGGAGTGGGAGAAATAAATGGAGAAAGGGGTAGGAGGGAAAGACACAGAACAAAGGGAGAGACGCACAGAGAGAATAGACATAAGAGAGGGGAGAGAGTAAAAATAGTGAGAGAGAGAGAGTAAGAGAGAGAAAGAGAGCTGAGAGAAAAAGAGGACAGAAAAAGAGAGAGAGGAAAGAGGGAGAAAGAGGACAGATAGAGTTGGAGAGAGAGAGGGGGAGGGAGAGAAGGGAAAGAAAGAGAGACGGAGAGGAGGGAGAGACAAATAGATAGATAGATAGATAGATAGATAGATAGATAGATAGATAGATAGATAGATAGATAGATAGAGAGAGAGAGAGAGAGAGAGAGAGAAAGGAGAAAGGATAGAACGGAGAGAGATATTAGAGATGGGGAAACGATGAGCGAGGAGAGAAAGAGAGTTGGAAAATATAAGAAGAAGAGAGAAAAGGAGAGAGAAGGACAGAGGGAACAATGTGTATGCCCACCACCAAACTGAAAGTACAGAGTGACAGTGAGTGAAAGAGATGAGCCACTTAAATAAAGATTTACTTGATTTGTGACACGATCATAGAAAATACCAGCGTGGAGTTTGTGTTTATTGCCAGCTATTTCAGTCTTCACAAAACACGCAGCCCTAAATTTGAATGTTATGATAGACAGATTTAAGTTTTAAAAAATGACGAAATGTTCCCCGAGCTGAGAAACTACATGAAAATATTTCTGCGGCAGTGCTAATGTTACAGACACTGCAGAGTATTACGATCTTATAAGTGAAGGGCCATGGAGGCAAAAGTAATTTTTATTCCTTCAGTTCCAAGCACAATCAAACAAGGCATATCATATTCCACTGTGACATTTTGAAGCAGTTGTAAAGTGACATCGAAGCGTGGTCTCATGAAATTATTTTTATAGAATATTTGCACTACAAAAAGCATCATTTTACACCAGCCTACTCTATGAAAGCGTTATATCTGGACAATTTAACCCTTAGACCGGCGGATTCTTTCAGCACTTGCTGATCCCCCAGCGGCGGATTCTTTTGTTTTTTACCTTTTAGAAAAGAGCTCCAATCATGTTAGCCAGTTATAGTACAGTTTGTGGCAGTTTCATAGGGTTAGGCTAAATACCAAAACAGTTCAGGGGAAAAACGACTATAATCGCGAGTGCCAGGCAACGGTCGGCTGGCCCTCCCGACTATAGTTGTGAGCACCAGTCTAAGGGTTAAATGCTAGAATGAAATTCGACACACTTAACAACTGCTGTTTCTTCTTAACCGTTGCCGGGGTCGGATTTAGACTTTGAGGTGCCCGGGGCACTTCAGGTTCGGTAGGCCCCATCATACATAGAAATTACAATACACGGCAAATCTCCACATTTACACTTCAATGTGTAATTGGAATTGACAAGTTATACATATTATTTGGAAAAGTTAAATGAGTTATATATTTATCTAAAAGTAAATTCATGCCAGCAAAAGTTTCAGATAGATCTTTTTAGTTAAGGCAAATTACAAAGAATAAAGTTATGCTGCTGTGTACTCTTTGGTTTCCTTTCCAGAGCCGCCTTAACTCATGGCATACTGGATAGTTGCCTAGGGGGCCCCAAGGGTTTTAGGGGGCCCCGTGCAGACCAAGGTATGAGTAGTTGCGTAAGGGGCGGGCCACAGAGCATTGCTTTGCCCAGGGGCCCATGATGATGGTAAGACAGCCTTATTACTTACATAACAATCGCTGACTCAACAAAAAAACACAATAGAATTAAAGTCATTATTATATTTTTGTATAGAGAAGGCCTCCCTCTGAGCAGGGGTGGGGGGGGGGGTGTTTGCTCCCTTTGCTCTCCTAAAGTTCCCACTCTGACCAGTGCAAGTGAGATATCAGAGTTTGTCTGACAAAGGTATGAAGTCTGATCAGCATTTGGACTCCAATTTATCAGCCTAGGGGAGGTATCGTACCAAGCCCGGTCAAACACAGCCAGATGCTACCAAAACAATGTACACCAAAGAAATAAAGGCAGAAGCTGACTGTGTCTGACTGGGCTTAGTATGCTAGGGTCTTCCCACATTTTCTAAGAAAATATTATAATATAAGAAATTGTGGTGAGCAGTTCTTGTCTGCCAACATCCGACTGTGTCTGACCGGGTTTAGTAACACTATGATACCTCCCAAAGACAGGATACACAGGATGACACGCTAGTTACATGCTGGACGCCAATCTCTTTTCGGATCTTCCAGATACGTATCGTATCGGATCTGATGGTATCGATATTGATGTTTTAGATTTACGAGATTTGCTCAACGTTATTATAGCTCATGCTCCATGCTGGAAGACTTGGGGGCGATTACTACTCAGGCATGCATGCACTCGTGTGTGTCCAGACAAAGGAGAATAGCATTGGTGCAGAAACTGATATCCTTAAAATGGAACTGTTACTTCAGGCGTTCTCAACCCTTTTCAGGCAATCGCCCCCTTATACCCTACGTTTTCTTTCATCACCATCCCTTAGACCCTAACTTTTCTTTCATCATCATCCCTTAGACCCTAACTTTTCTTTCATCACCATCCCTTAGACCCTAACTTTTCTTTCATCACCATCCCTTAGACCCTAACTTTTCTTTCATCACCATCCTTTAGACCCTAACTTTTCTTTCATCATCATCCCCTAGACCCTAACTTTTCTTTCATCATCATCCCTTAGACCCTAACCTTTCTTTCATCATCATCCCTTAGACCCTAACTTTTCTTTCATCATCATCCCCTAGACCCTAACTTTTCTTTCATCATCATCCCTTAGACCCTAACTTTTCTTTCATCATCATCCCTTAGACCCTAAGTTTTCTTACATCATCATCCCCTAGACCCTAACTTTTCTTTCATCATCATCCCTTAGACCCTAACTTTTCTTTCATCATCATCCCCTAGACCCTAACTTTTCTTTCATCATCATCCCCTAAACCCTAACTTTTCTTTCATCACCATCCCTTAGACCCTAACTTTTCTTTCATCACCATCCCCTAGACCCTAACTTTTCTTTCATCACCATCCCTCAGACCCTAACTTTTCTTTCATCATCATCCCCTAGACCCTAACTTTTCTTTCATCACCATCCCCTAAACCCTAACTTTTCTTTCATCACCATCCCTTAGACCCTAACTTTTCTTTCATCACCATCCCCTAGACCCTAACTTTTCTTTCATCACCATCCCTTAGACCCTAACTTTTCTTTCATCATTATCCCTTAGACCCTAACTTTTCTTTCATCACCATCCCTTAGACCCTAACTTTTCTTTCATCACCATCCCTTAGACCCTAACTTTTCTTTCATCATCATCCCTTAGACCCTAACTTTTCTTTCATCATCATCCCTTAGACCCTAACTTTTCTTTCATCATCATCCCTTAGACCCTAAGTTTTCTTTCATCATCATCCCTTAGACCCTAACTTTTCTTTCATCATCATCCCTTAGACCCTAACTTTTCTTTCATCATCATCCCTTAGACCCTAAGTTTTCTTTCATCATCATCACTTAGACCCTAAGTTTTCTTTCATCACCATCCCTTAGACCCTAACTTTTCTTTCATCACCATCCCTTAGACCCTAAGTTTTCTTTCATCATCATCCCTTAGACCCTACGTTTTCTTTCATCACCATCTCTTAGACCCTAACTTTTCTTTCATCACCATACCTTAGACCCTAAGTTTTCTTTCATCATCATCCCTTAGACCCTAAGTTTTCTTTCATCATCATCCCTTAGACCCTAACTTTTCTTTCATCATCATCCCTTAGACCCTAAGTTTTCTTTCATCATCATCCCTTAGACCCTAACTTTTCTTTCATCATCATCCCTTAGACCCTAACTTTTCTTTCATCATCATCCCTTAGACCCTAACTTTTCTTTCCTCACCATCCCTTAGACCCTAACTTTTCTTTCCTCACCATCCCTTAGACCCTAACTTTTCCATAACATAGAAATATGACCATGACAATGGGCAATAACTGAGTCTGAAAAATATTTTCTCCCCCCCCCCCCCCAATTCACGTTTTCATGCCCCCATATCTCCCTCCCTTTTGTTGAGAATCGCTGTATTACATAAGGCTGGCATTGATTGTATTCTCGTGCCGCTTTCCCAATGGTGCACGTGCTTTTGTTACGCATCTGACTGTAAGAAGATGAAATAGCAACGTCTTGCTGTTTTATTGTTTTTTTTAATGCCCTCTGACGAAATGCTGCCATATAAAGAACGCGAACTTTGAACAAATATGACGTAAAGGCCACGGAATATGGGCGACCCTGCTGTTCTACGCCATTTCCAGGAACCGTGGCAGCGAAATGCACACTCCAGGTCTCTCACTGAGATTCTCTTAGACACGTCTCTCCCAAGTCGAGTTTTGATACCCCGGTGTATGTGTGGGTGGAATGAGAGAAAGATATGATGACAGCAATGGGAAGCCAAATTTAGAACAGAAAAACGCCAGTCTGTGGAGAGCAGTTTAAAGAAGCAACCCGCAGAGGTATGGGCATTCTCGGGATAAAAGGGAGCTTATTAAGATGTGCCAGACGCTTTTTCTCTACCTTTTTGTGGGGAAATCTGAAGCAAATGAGCACCTGATATTTTACACTCTGAGAATAACAAACCCCAGCCTCTGTAGTTTTGGCGCTGAGCCCACGCACTATTCGACAGCCGACGACTGAGGGGATCACATATCTGGTTAACATTATTTTGGTCAAAGCAAGGGCCAGTTATGACCAGAAACCATCGCAGCTTTCAAGAGAACTGGGGGCTTTGCCAAGAGCAGCTTTTTGTTGTTTTATTGTCATCATTTTGGCCACATTTCCAATTTCAACAAGTTTTTTCTCCACAGGCAAAGTTTTTTTGGCGGCCAGACTACAGTGAGTTTATGTCTTGTCTAGCGTCAAAATAAATGTTTAACAATTATGGATCACTTTCGTTCGGGAGAACCGTCTTATAATTATAATTATTATTACGTCGCAAGGTTTTTTCCTTCTCTAAAAGTAGGTAAACTGGTTTCGCCTCAGTAAGGTCTAAGGACTCTCGCAACGAACGTGCTATGTAGGTAGAGAGATAGATAGATAGATAGATAGATAGATAGATAGATAGATAGATAGATAGATAGATAGATAGATAGATAGATAGATAGATAGATAGATAGATATAGATATATAGATCGAGAGACAGACAGACAGACAGACGGGTGGATGGACGAATGGATGGATGGATGGGTGGATTAGAGGAGGGCGGACAGACAGATAGGTAGACTGAATGACAGACATTATATACAGACAGACAAACAGACAGGTAGGTAGATAGAGCAGAATTAAAAAAAAAAAAAGATGCCATAACATGGATGCTTATCAACGGCCCCGTTATGATCTGGGTATGAATTGAAAGTTGAATAATAATAATAAAAAAACAACAACACGAATATCTTCACTATTTCACGGGTGCCGAGCATTGGCAAGTCGTGAGATAGAATGATATATTCAACTACATTAAAAGCCACATCGAAAGACCTTGGTTATAGACCTAAAAATAACCGAATAGCCAACTTTCGAACATACATTGTAACCAGACCATTTGTGCTAAAATATAACAGTTTTTTGCTTCTCCTGAATAGTAGCCAAAGGCAATTACTACAGTTTTAGAGAATGGTGCCCTTTTAAGAAGTCACTTGTGTAGAAATAATTTACTGACCAGGCAAATGTTGTATTGATCACTTTTATTTATCTCATTCGCAGTGAACATCAAAATGAAGAAAATTTAGAACAATTTCATTGCTTTCTCTCTTAGTAATGCAACATTATTCTCTCTATCTCTCTCTCTCACTCACACACACATACACAGTAGCTTTTGCACTGCCACCTGCCCACGTGCAAACAATAGAAATATTAAAATGTCCACTTTTCAAAACACAACAAATGAGGTGCATACCATTAAAAAAAAATGGTTTTGAGCATCCATATAATTATTGTATGAGGGGAGAAAATGGTTTTGTTAATATGATCTGTTCAATTAAACGCAGTTTATCAGGTTATCCGCACATTCAAACAATAGCGCAGAGACAGAAATACAATGCTCACTGCAATGGACATACAATCAGTGCATCCATTGGCATACAGCACGTTCACTACCACTGGACATGTCACAATGTATGTTTACTGGTGAAAGTTACTCACTGCTTCTCGACACAATCATAACATATACACTGGTTGAAAAAGACAAAAGCAGAAACAACAACAACAGCAACAACAACAAAAAGTGGTGTTCATTACCAATCCATGCAAAACGACCCAACAATTAAAAATGATCCTCAGTGGGCACTCACTGCCACTTCATACATAGCAATGCGTTTTGACAAAGGACGTTCCTTACCACTTCACATATGCATTGCATTTGGCAAAAGACTTTCATTGCACCTTCAAACACAGCAATATTTGACAAAGACGTTCACTGCCACTCCACACATAGCAATGGCTTTCATAAAGGACATTCATTGCAACTTCACACACACAGCAATACACTTGACAAAGACATTCACTGCCATTCCACACATAGCAATGGCTTTCATAAAGGACATTCATTGCAAACTTCACATACGCAGCAGTGCAGCTGACAAAGGATATTCACTACAACTTCACATACTACTGCAATGCAGTTGACAAAGGACATTCACTGCAACTTCACATACACAGCAATGCAGTTGACAAAGGACGTCCGTTGCCACTGCACACATGATATCAATGCACCGAAAAAAACAACAAAAAACAAAAAGCAATATTCTCTAACAGGCGATGCATAACAGATAAAACTATATCACATCACAAACACATACCAACAGTCTAGCAGGACACACACTGGACCCCTTCTGTTTAAATACGCCATGCAAACCAGGATATAATTTTATAATGGTGTCAAAGCATTGGTTAGCCATACAAGTGGTCACTGGAAGGCAATTATGGGTGTATCATGCAAACTGGCAGTATGTGATCTGATCCATGCAGGGATGGGAAATGGATATGCATCCATTCACAACACACATACAGGCCCATACAATTTCCACTTGAAGGGGGGAGAGGCCAGGCTTTAAAATACTCGGAAATTTTCTGAGGGTTGCCATCATTGTGGGCCTAATGATACTTTCAGTTTGGGGGGAGTAAGCGGGAAAACTGAAGGGTGGCAAGTCCTGGTTTGAGGAAATGCTTACAAAAACAAAATGTGCAACAAAACAAAATGACATTATATTGCTGTGCAGGGTCAATGACAGTGTGAGAGCAGATGGGCAACACTGGGTCATAAAGTCTTTACACTCACTGCAACACTGGGTCATAAAGTCTTTACATTCACATAATCCCACCCACCTAATGCTGGGGGACATTTGCAGGCTATGAGACTATTTGGACACAAAGCTCTAATCTAAACCATATAAATACAGAATATTAAGCTTTCATGTGCTCTGAACTTCCCACAGGACCCTAAGCACCTCAAAACAAAAGAAAACAAATAGTAATGTCCCCCACCCCTTCCAAAAAAGGGAAAAAACCTCAAGGTCTTTCAAAAGAAAGTCAGGATCCACCATACAAGCTCAAAATGGTACAAAATACACACTGCTGAATAGCAAGCAATACAAAACATGTGCCAGAGTATAAATAAAACAATTCTGCCATGCATTCCACATTTATCCTCAAAGCAAGACTGTAAGCTTGGCAGTGACAACTAACACAACACATTTAAGTGACACTCTGATAATTAAAAAACAATTCTTTGTCATGCACTGCATATTACACTCTATACAATTTTGTATATTTGTGAGAACTATGATATTCTCAACTAATGCATAGTAAAATAAGAATATTTTGAATCTTTGCTCTTGGTTTTAGATATCAAAACTGTACAAAGCAGAATGGCCTTAAGTGTTATTAGATTTGCATTCAGCTGCGTCTTCCAAAAATGTCAAAATTATATCTACACATAATCCGTACTTTCTTCCTGCTAAGCGGCTATGTTTGATGCCATCCTTGAATTTCAGGCTAAAAAAGAAAATAATATCCCCCCTCCTAGAAATTTAATACTTTATCTAAGATTCTCTTTCCAGCGAATTAATCCAACAAACCACAATTTAATGACCAAGTTGAGCATCAATAAAAAACATGATGATATCATACTATACTTGAGACATGACAGTCCTCCTCTGGTGTGGTCCTGCTCTAAAGGAAATCACTGACCATGTAACTTGGCCACAACTGAAATTGCTCTTAGAAAAGCAGATTTAACAGAATCTGACTGCCATTACCCAGATGCTCAATAACCAAGCCACTTACAAAACTTCCATCTGAAACACCAAAGGTATCTTTTGATTACAGGTTCAAAATGGTCTGAGGTCTCTGAGGTCTAGCTCGGTTGCAAATACAACGAGACAGACAATCAATTATTTATGACATAAAACGACCACAGCTAGGCACAACCTAGCACTGCTTTCACACATCTACGGTCATAAACAACACAAAATCCTACATGTTCCACTTTCAATATTTATATGAGCATTGTCATGTTTTCTATATAATCTAAGAACAATATCACTTGTTTTCCAAAACCAGCAAAGCCACGAAATAGCCATCACCTTTTTTTAAAATAATAGTTATATCAAATTTCCATCACTTCATCTCTGATGAATTCAAAAAAGAAAGATGCAATAAGATGTCTCCTTGCTTTCTCCAATTCCCATCTCAACACTCAGATGTCATTACAATGCCTGTGAACTCTGACATATTCAAATAACTCCCTAGATCACTGAAATTGCACAGAAAGATCAAATTCCCTGGCAGTCAGACAAAAACCATTTCTGTTGCCTGTGATTACATACTGCTGCGCAGAGACAATAAGTTAACCTGCAGCCCATTTTACCTGTGACAAAATTTTAAAAGTTTCATACATGGCTCTCGCTTTCATATTTCACAAATACTTGAACGCTGGGTAGCTACACAAGAAACTGCAAATGACATATTCCCCACATCATGATGCTACCAGGCAACTGATTACCTCAAAATCAACATATGACCACATGTAACAGTGCACTCAAAAAACCTTATTCACTTCCTTTTCCCTGTCATTGCAAAGATGAAACTTACCGATTCAGCTCTATAGAGAACATTAATATAAATGATGTTTTTCATTGAAAAACACACTGAAATTAAAAACCAGAAAATTATATGATGTCTTTTCACTGAAAAAACATGTCTGAAATTAAAAACCAGGACATAAATAGAAAGTATAAAAGACGTCTTTTCACTGAATAGACAAATTGAAATTAAAAACAAGTTAAGTGCTTGAAACAACAATAATAAATGCAATCACTGATCTAGCTCCATAACAAACAGACCAGCATTCTTCAAGAACTTACAAGACGGGGTCATTTAATGTTCTACAATGCACATCCTTATGCACATACGATTATCATTCTGCAAACAGCTTTGCTCTGAATTCCTTTACAACCGCTCGTTTCAGTGACAAATGCAAGTTGAATATCATCAGCTGCACAAGATAAGCATGTAAGTCAGAAGGAGGGGGTTTGAGAAAAAAAAATCTTTTACTTTCACATGCCAAGCAATTCTGATTGCAGATTATGATGGTGCCTCTAAATTGCATTATCTAGTAAGGTTGCAAAATGATACTTTTTGAAAACTGAATTTGTTCTAGAAAGGGGACACATGCAATTATAATTTTAAACTGCATGACTTTGGCATTTATCTTATACAACTGACGAGGTGCTCATCTGCAAGGCAGACAGGAGGTTTCTCTTGTAGCACACACCTGCTTGCTTTGTTGCTCATTTTCCTCTAATTAAAGGCTCACTTGCTTAATCAATGCTCTCATCACTGAGACCTCCATTTCCAACAATTTAACATTGCACATGAAAGTGTCCAACAAGGCAAAATCAGACTGTACTGAAGTATCAATGTAATTAGAGTCAATGAAACAGTGCAGTAAAAATCTATGACAAATTCTACAAGCATAATTATATTCAACTTTGAAGGGAAAGGGAAGAATTTCAAACTGGGCAGTTCAGATATCTGCTTAAGCTCCTTTTCTTCCTCGTACTTCAATTTCAAACAACACTCTTATCCACAGTAAAAAAAGACGTGATCATGAAATCTCAACCATACAGTGAATAAATGACTGCATGAATTATGTCATAAATATGTGTCAAACTGAGCCATGTATTAAGTATAATGACACCAGACTGCAGCTCCAGTGTTCACCAAATATGATCCACTGTCTGTATCACTGCACATTTAACATCTCATCGGCATGTTGGCCACACTGCACACTGAATGGGAAACACCATCAGACCATGGATATTTCCCACTGTTTTCCCACAATCAATCAAATAATCAGCCAAATAGTCAGTCAAACATAATCATCTGCAAACAACATAAGATTTCAGACATGCACTTCAACAATAAATAAACAAAGAAATTAACTTACAAAGCAGTAGAAATGAATGTAACAAAATTTATCGATCTACCAAGTCATAAATAAAATACAATGCGTTGTCGTATGTACAAACATTAACACTTATGTCATCCTGCATGATTCTCTACTGCTAAAGAAATGACTATGCCACCTGTTAGTAGTCAGTATAATTTGAATTCTCATACATTCATAACACAAGACACTTTCCACTGAACAGAATTTTTTCATGTTTTGTAGTGCTTTCTTGCTAATACAGAACAAATTCTTTGGTTTCAAGCTGATTATTTCAAATGCAGTGAAATTAAGTTTTCTCTTGAAGGCCAAACCAGGATAATTCCATTTCAAACTGCAGCATGTAAACTGGCAGTAAAACTGAAATCAGAATCTAGGTGGCTGAACAGGCTGAATCATTCAGACACATGGGAAGTTTTGCTGACGTACAGACATTGCAAACCATGGTTTATAGAACGGCTCTTGTATTGCATGCCAGTGGTCTCACAGTCTGACACTGTTCATTTCCTGATACTTGTAGCAGGCCTGAGTGGAGCAATGTCACACAAACCAGAGACAGCTGACCTCTATCTTAGGTGACATTCTTGGCATATTGTAACTTCTGGTGAAAACTGAGCAATGGGTAACAATGCAGACAGTTATGAACGAGGTACCTATTAAATGATAAAAAAAACTACATTGAGGCTAAGCATCATACTGTCATGATTTCAGAGGATGGGAAGGCTTCTGTTTGTCTGTGGTATTTTTCACTGTCTTGTTTAGGGAATTTGTGACCAAAAAAAAATCTATTGATAAGGATATTAGAAGACTACCTGGGGTTCTCAGAATAAAAGACATGACTTCCCTAGGATAGGACACGCTGGACAGTGCATATTGATATTGATGGTTGCTTGAAAAGGGACTGTCAAATATTTTTGTTCTCATGCAATGCAAGTCCAAAGCTGGCAAATTATTGCTTCCAGGTGGAATAAGTTTATTTTACATTTTACTAAGACAATATCATTCCCAGCCCTCTGAGGTCCTACTTTTGTCATTGTATCAGATCTGAGCTATCTGTAGCAAAACTGTATATTGAATACGCTACCCCATATATCACAGGTGCTCACTTCTTGTACAGTTTTAGAATTGTGCATTGGCTCTACCGAGACTCCATACTCTTAGCCCTATATACAGAAAAAGTCTCAACTGTACACACATAAAGCATGGGTGTCCTTTGGTAGTGATAATTAGCCTGGGAGGAAACGTATAAATTACAAATGTTTTTGGCATGTGGCCTCATCGAGGCTGAGATGCAATAACATCCAATTTTTCATTAACTGTCAAAGTGCTGCATTTGTTTGTACACTATCAGAAACATTTACTGTATAAAATAAAACGGAAAGTTTTGAAAGGTAACACACGAAAACAAGGAATTAGCTGGTCCATGCAAGCTACTTTGTACATGTTTTAATGAAAAACAGTGCTAATGCAATCAACAGGTTTAGTTCTAGAATCCCAAGTTTCCAAGCTTTATCAAAAAACATTCAGGAAATAAGCAGACCACGCAATGCAAAAAGGACAAAATGTTAGAGAATCCTGTACACCCTTAACACAGACTTTTGTGAAGTTCACTAGATGACTTGTGAACAATTATGCCAGGAGAAACATTATTTGGATCTGTGAGAACATTTCTGTGAATGTCCAACTGTGCACTATTTACTTTCATCTCCATTCATCCCAGGGCCTTCCTGAACTAAACTAGCATTTTTTTCAAACATTATTTGTGGATGTTCATTTGGAAAATTTACCTAAAGCATTGCTGACCTTAATGTTAAATAACATATTGATTTGAATTTTTTCAATGCTGCAATGATGAAAAATATTGCAAAGTTATCCAAAGTTGGATGTAATTGCTGATCACCCTTCTTGGTTTCTATCAGAACAGATTACTGAGATGACATACTAACTACACCTTTTCTGGGGTGAGGTAATGCTGAAAATGGGGGTTGGAGGGATGGGTGGATATTGGAGGATTCAAACTTGATCTTTGTACTGACATAACTGAGTGACCTCTTGCGTTGGGATGACACACGCTAAGTAATGATATCATTGGTTAAAAAAAAAAAAAATCTATCGGATCACAAGTAAATTAGATACTTTGAAGACCACAATCAACGGGGCAGTTTAAGGTTAATAAGTAGGCCAATGCTGCCTTTGTTTACAACAAAGAAAAAAGTTTAGTTTTGCACACCCACCCTCCTCCCCTCAAAAATGTGAAACTAAAATTGACTTCCTGCACAACCAAGGAAATGGACATTTACTGCAGTTATCACTGTTCCCATGGCTGACTCACACCCCTATACAACATCCAAATTATGCTGACAAAAAAATACAAACATTTCAAATTTACAAGATTCAAAACTTCATTTGGCTGCCGTTCACTTCTCACTTTTAGCTGTAACTAGTGAACTCTTTACATACTGCAAGACAATGACACAGACACAGTTTTATAAATAGGTTCTCTTTCAATGTAAGTGACAAAGCAAGTCAATGCTTAAAGTCCATGCTCATCAAAATGAAACTCTGCCTCGATTTTCATACACGTCACCATATAAATAGCATGGAAAAGTGCCATTTTCTGACATGTATGATTAATCAACTGAAGACATTTACGATTAATTAAGCTTATTTTACTAATTACATTAAATTGAAATTACATTTTGTACTATTTAATCAAGATTGTGCAAGCCGCTGACTCAGACAAAACACGCTGGAGGCAGACAGTGCAGCAAGGTCTCTCACTGTATGAAGAGACGCTTATGCAACAAGCCCAGGCAATGCGGAAGGGGAGGAAGACTCACGCCCAAACAGACAAACCAGCCTCAGCTTTTGGCTGCACCATTTGTGGAAGGGACTGTCACTCCTGGACAGCTTGACCAGCCACACACAATGTGGCACAAGACTGAAACATACAGACTCCAGAGCACAAGCCCACAGACTTTCGAGACTGACGGATGCCAACTACCAGCACATGCCCAATATATGAAAGCAATGAGTGCTGACTGGTGGGAGCATAAGCACAATAACGGCTAATGTGTAGGACTGAAAGCAGGAATGAGCAGATCACTATAGTCTAGTCCTATACAGCTCTCCATTGGTCCCTAAGCCTACAATTTCCCTTGAAATTTGAAAGTACATGTACATTGTGGATAGAATAATGAGAGAACTGACAAGAGAACCCAATGAAATAACACTATCTAGTGTAACAATATACTGCAAAGTGAATTAGCTGTTGAGTTTCACGTTTTGAAAAATTCATTTTTAAAGATGAATCAACCTCAAATCTGCAAGAGGATAAAAACTGTATGCTGAATGCCTTCTATGCAACAATGATGCGTTGTGAAAATTTCATCTATACAGCTTTTACTAGAGCGAACATTTCAAAAACTGAATAAAGACTTTGGTCACAGGGACAAATAAAATGCATACCTTTCAGCTTTACATTAGTCTTAGGTTCAAATGTGTACTTTTCTGACCACTGCACACTAAACAAAGCATCTTTGTCCATTTATTTGATTGTTTCTGTATTAATCCTTGTGTGAGGCTTTGCTACATACGATGTTTTCTTTTTCTTTTTGCCAAATAACATGCTAAGTGACATTTTGCCATAGTACAAAACTGACTTTGATCTATCAGTGTCAACCCAATGTATCTTGATTTTGGTCATATCACCTGAGTTCACCACAAACAGCTTTTTAAAAAAAACCCAACCAAACCAATAAAAACCATTAACCTATGCAGCCAGACCTTGCTGCCAATTTTGGTATGCAAAATGTGTCCATTATATAGTCAAATTCCAGTTTCATCTCCTTATATTAATTAAGATAATGACAAAGTTACTGCACTATCTGCATTCTTTATCTCAATATCACTTTTACAACATAACTTTGAGAAGAAGGACATACCACATTCAGAAAATAACATTTGTTAGAAAATCCCGATTCCAAATAAGTCATGTTATCAACAAGCTAACTGGCGCGCCATTCCTTTGCTTCAACCCTTGAAGAATGACATAGTGCTGTGAACAGACCTATTGAAAACATTCAAGTGAAGCACTGGTTGGCAAATAAAAAGCTGCAACTATAAAAAACCCATGAGGTTTATGCAAAATGAAACAAACATGTAAAACATGCATAGGATCACAGATTCATGCTTATAATAAAAGAACTTTAAAAACAATTCCACTATCAAACATATAGTGTAGTATTGCGGTTTTTCTAGCTTGAAATTAAAAACAAACTAAGGAAAAAAAACAAAGGCATTGCATGTACTAGTATCTAGCATGAAAGGTTTTAGTAAAAGTAAAGCTTCCAAACTTGGGAAAGTAAAACTCGGCATACATGTACGGTGATACAAGGGATATGGTAGAGAGTCATCACACAGAGACATCTAGATCAATAAATTATGCAGGTGACATGAAAATGTGCCCCCCCTCTCCCCAACACCCCTTCTCAGATTTCTGAGTCCAATATGCCTGCAACCTCCAGGGTAGAAATATGAAGGCAACAATGAAATGTGTTACACTGCAATAGCAACACAAGGTTGGCTCATCAGGCAGACATAATATTCATGTCTTTCTGACGCTTATCAAGCGTTCAACTCTCATAGCTTTAACTTAGCAAAAAATGATCAAACACATTCTTTGCCCACCAGATTTCATGCTTATTTACAAAGAAAAAAAACCAAAAAACCAAGAAAACAACTAGAAAGAATGTCCCCTTACAAGACAACTCACTGTCCAACTCCTGTTTTTGTATAAAATCAATGGTAAAGTTGTTTTCATCTCATTGTGGGAGTCGACTAGATTGTTTCTAAATTCACAGACAAATACTCTGCAAGTGCAGCTGAAGATTCCAAGCGTAACAAAACTATCCATAACACATGAAAAATATGACGAATGCTTTTCATAAAACACGCTTTCACACGGTGACATACATACAAACTTTTACAAAGTATTTCAATATGGGCCAATTCTTCCTCCCACTGTGAGATCAAACCTTTAAGGCTTTAACATGATCAATTGATACATGGTCCATGGTGCATGCCTTGGATACCAGTTTGATAATTTGTCTATACAATGTATTAGTTAGGAGTCTAAATACCAGAGAAAGTATTGCCGTTTCGGAAATTTCTGAAAACGTCTCACATTCAACAGTGATCGCTATGTTTGTTGGAATGCCAGGTTTCTGTATCATGTAATGATGAAAAGAAAAAGACAATTCACTGAAAGCTGAAAGTTTCAAGGATACACATTCTGCTATGAGACCAACACACCGAATTTTGAGCACCACAAAGTGTTCATTACATGACCTTACTCATTTTCTTTTTTTGTCTGGAAAATAGAAATTTTAAAAAGCTGATCTTTGCATACCAAATGAAATGTGTTCATACTACTAAGAGCTAAAAAAAATCCTGGGTCCTTTTTTTTCCTTCATTAAAAATTTTCTTTTAAACATAACATTTAGACATGCAGCTGTTTGCCCCTTCTCAAGAAAAACCTGATGCCTAGATGGTTTCACATTTGACAGAATTTCTTAAACGATGACATATATTATAAGGACAAGTTAGACTTGACATGCACAAAATATTTGTAACAATTATTTCTACCTGTGATAATGGTCTTGTGAATTTAGACAGGCCACATTAATGAGTCATAGAATGCTGGCAATTTGAAGGAAAAAACAACAATGGCGAATGGAAATGGCCATATAGTTAACCACAAAACAGATACAACAAAGCCATAGGCCGCACCAAATGAGATTTGCAACTAGAGGGCAGTGAAGAGTAAAGGGAACATTCATGCCCATCTATAATATGTAGCAACAAGATCTTGCAAATACAAACAGAATATTGCTACAAAAAAGTCCTAAACATACATAACTTGCCCTGCCAACATAATGTCATGTCTTACTCTCAAATTGTACTCACAAAAAACTGACAGTTCCATCACTATGCAACTATATATACATCTTGATATTCTCCTGCACTGAAAATTCAGTTTCATCCGCACGAAACTATAAATCATAGTGCTTTCCTGAACTAATCCCCATTCATGTTCTGACTAAACTCAAAGTTAACTTTATGAGAAAATGACTTTGGTTATTTATTATGAATACTTCCGTGCTGGGTTTTCATTCGAGAGAGTTTACCATCCCTCAAACAAACATCTGCATACATAACTGATCAGAACTTCCAAAAGAAAAAACCTGGCCATCTTTGGAACAGTTTCAGAACAGGCCGTCATATGGATGTCCACCTGCCAAAACTTGCCTGACCAAATCACTGTGAAATCACTACAAGGTAACTGTTTTGGTGATATTTGCTTTCTCTCTTTTCAGGTCTTTTTGTCTGGTGAGCTTTTGATGTCAGGTTTCTTGTTTTTTGTTTTTTTCATTTTTTGTATGTCTGTGGGATCTTCAGACCTAATGAAAGTGTAGATCTAGTCCTGTCTCTGACATCTTTCAAAACCTGAGATCATTCGTTTTCCTCCAACTGATTATCAGTATTACATTGTCCCTGGATGGTGAACTTCAGGAATGATATATATATATATCTCCATCTCTTGAAAATTGCTTTTAGAAGTTCTCGCGTATAAGCTCTTGAGGCTCACCTACATTATAATTTCACTGTTCTCATGAAGCACCATGCCATCTGAGCCTGTGAACAGTGAATGGTTCTCACAACTGTACTTTACTGATATCAAATTGATCAAGTTTACATCTCCTCACTAACAAATCAAACTGGCGCCAATGTTTCTTTCAGTCAGATCTGACCTTTTGTGTATTTTGTTATTCTGGGGTTCTCTCCAGGCATTAAACAAATGAGAACTGAATAGATGCAGGTCTAGTTATCTGTTCCGACAAATATTTCATTTTGTTATATGTCTAGGATTGAGGACATTATTCAAATGTTACAGCAATTGTATGAAATCAAAACCATAGAAACCCATAAAAACCACCTAATAAGAAATAAAAAGCAAATATCCACACCACACTGCGCACATGCCCACACACACGCACACAAACACACAGATAGTCCAACAGCTGCTAAGAACTGACAGATCCATCGTTGACATTCTCATCCTCTCCCCCCGTGCTGCCACTCATCCCAGATCTATTGTCCTCCTGCAAAGTTTTATGAAAAGAGCCAGAGAACTCAAAGGCCCTCATCCAGATGGTTGTATAGCACAGGAAGTAGACCAGCAACACCACCACAAAGACGATGAGAATTGATCTGTTCTTACAAATGCGGATGCGATGGAAACGATTTGATGAACGGGACAGGGCATACAGTGCTGCCACCACCACCAGAGCCAGGATTAACATAATAAACACATTACCGTTGCCATGAGTGAATACCTGAAACAGGAAATAACAGAAACATTTCATATAAAACAAGGAAATATCTTGGCAAACTGAAATAATAATAAAAAAATAATGGCGAACAAAATCTGAGCTCTATTCCTTCGCGAAGGAACGACATTACAGTTACCTGCCTTTCTGGTACTTACCCAATGCCTTTACAACAAGTCAACTGCCCTTTTGAGTTTGGCATGAACTATCTTTATCCTGATTTCTCAGCATCTTTTGAAAATCAGTGTGTCTCATGTGTTTCAGTTTCCCTCTGAACATTCTTATTTTTATAGTAATTATTCCCCGCAGATGGATGATTTTGAGGCAAGTTTGAAAATCCACAAAAAAATAAATCTCCTAATAAACCTAGAACATGGCAGTAGTATCAATGTGTAGGTTATACAGAGCAGGAGACAGGAATATCACATGTCCTGAACTCAATCATGAATTGTACAGTGTATAATAACAAACTGCAAACTCAGGGTTTGAGCGATGCAGTCTGAAAGGTTGGGTGAAGAGTAACTCAACTTAGGGCGAAGCATCTTTATTGGTTGCAAAGTAGGTTGCTCTGGCGTTGTATGAGGCATGTGAATAGGTGAAATAGTAAGACATGGAAAATGAGAACTTGTACTGTAAAACATGATGTAACCAAGCTTCTGACTATTGCAGTTACTTACATTCCCACAGTCTGCTATACTGCCGCCTCTCTGGCTCAAATGCAACTCAATATCCTCTATTTGCACAAAGTTGTGCGTGCGACTGCAGTTGCCTCCCTTACAGCCCGCTGTATCATTAAACAAACGTCGTTTGGGTGGTGCATGCAGACAGTAGCCTGGACCACTGATCTCTCCAGCATTGATACCTCGTCTGAAAGCATTCAGAAAAAAACCATTAAATTGGGGAAAAAAAATTAAATAACATGATAAAAACCCTATTATTTTTCTAACTTTTTGTTCACTTTTAACTGAGTAAAGTGTCACAATATTTTACTGCCACATCAAAATTTTTAGAAATAAGCCATTTCATTTATGAAAAGACAAAAAACATCTAAAAAAAAAATCTGCATTATTCCCAGTCGTAAGTGGTCACCGTCTGAATGGTCCTGTTTACAATTCACCCAATCATCTTCGCCATAAGGAGGTCATATGTGGGTTGCAGCAGTGTACGTCCTGTGCTATTCATTATCATACATCACTGTCTCATTAAACATCTCTGGATTGTGCACATCAACAAAAAATAAAAATTAACCCAAAATAAAAATGCAAGATATAAGGTCTTGACACTGAATGAGGAAAATGTTATCTTTAAATACTGGATTCTCACGTTAGCTGACAAAATTGTTATGTGTACACTTCAGTCTTTACTACTTTACTCTACTCACTTGATCATACGACATCTGTGCTCAGCCAGTCTCTCTGCTGCTTTATCTACATTTTTCACATCTTTGTGACTCCACAATCTCTCAGCAGCTGCTGATGCTCTGGGCCTGAGGACACACAAATCTGAGACTGTGAGAAGCCTTGAAGCCACATAGGTCCAAATTTTAATGCAAGTACTTGATCTCTGACAAAACCAAGTATTCAATAGTCATCTCATTTTTGTAGCTAAAGCATCAAACACAGACAATTTTAAACTTTAAATCTGCCTCCCTTCATCCAGCACACTACTGAAATTCTCAGGCTGGGTTAAAAAAGCGTGCAAAGCATTGGGTGAGAATGTATTTTTTCCCCATATTAAAATGCTGGGTCAAATAGGCCCACAAAGTACGAATTGGTTCAGTAAAATCTTGTGCGCTATTATGAGCATGTTTGCATAATAAAATGCAAATTAAGGGTTCCATGTTCTGGGCAGGAAGGTCTTTGAGGAATATATGAAATTTTGTGAAAAAAATTCCAAATAATAAAAGAAATACAATGAAAAAACATCACTGCTTGGATCTTTTAGACCTGAACATAGTATTCGGGTTAAAAAGTTCCAATTCCTTCCAGAAGAAAAAAAAACACGGCTTTGAGAAGTGCCGACAGAAAAGTTTTCTGAACTTTTGATGTATCACGTGGCCACCAAAAAATTGCAAAACACACAAATTTGAAAATCCAGAAATCAGGATATTTCCTGAGGATTCCCATCCCTGTAAGATAATCATTACTCAAAGGATAAATAATTAATAAAGTATATCATGTAAGGAAATATATCTGCTCAAAATTCTTACCACATCAATGGGATGAGATTTTCATTGGAAAAATATTCAGCCCAAAATGCGGCCTCTCCTCCCAGAACTTTCTTTTCATCAATGTGATAACCTGTAGAAAACATACAAAGAATACATGAATAGATTACCTGATAATTTGCAGAGAGCAAATAGTAGAGACAAGACTAGATTACATTATTATAGATCTGATCCTTGAAGATTTCCACTGAAATACTGGTTACATATTCCACAATACCACAGACTCTCTTCTTTACTTTCAGATATGAAGTTTTTTTGTCTTAAGGCTTTTAACCCAAAAATCAAAGTCAAAATTGGGCAAAAAGAAAAGGTTGTATGTTGCGAAACCCTGTGTCAGAAATAAAACCCAAACAATACAAAGCAAACCAAAGAGAAGACAGAAAATACACAAAATTTTCGGCAGTGAAAAAGGCGAAAGCCGAAAATTTTGTGTATTTTCTGTCTTCTCTTTGGTTTGCTTTGTATTGTTTGGGTTTTATTTCTGACACAGGGTTTCACAACATACAACTTTTTCTTTTTGCCCAATTTTGACTTTGCTTATAGCCCTGCTGCGACCCCACAGTTTTTCTGTGGTTTTTATGATATTTCATGAACCCAAAAATCAGTTTACTGAAAAAAAAAAATGGCCAAAATCAATTACGAAACAAAATAAATAAAAGCCAACAGCGCAGCATCAATATTGGGAAAGAGTTTCTTGATGTCATGTTTTTGCGATTTCAGATTAATTAAGTTCTCATATTTTCATCTATACTAAATTGCATGATGTGTTTATCCTTTAGATGGACAATCAGTCAGGGTACGGTTTTGCCTTGTAGTCACAGAGTTTCTTGATGTCATGTTTTTGCGATTTCAGATTAATTAAGTTCTCATATTTTCATCTATACTAAATTGCATGATGTGTTTATCCTTTAGATGGACAATCAGTCAGGGTACGGTTTTGCCTTGTAGTCACAAAAATCTTTAAAAAAAAAAAAACCCACTCAAGAAAAACAACAATCCCTGATCAGTGGCCATATGCATAATCAATGCGTAAACTAAAGTAAATACGTTAACTGGTGTTAACACGAGAAATTGTATTCATTTCTTGCGTTAACACCAGTCAAAGTATTTACTTTAGTTTACGCATTGATTATGCATACGGCCACAGGTGTGGAAAACAATTTACAACAACATCTACAAATACACAGTCAATTAAAATCTAATTCTAAAAAAAACATTTTGAATTCTCTTGGAATTTATTGTATAGTTAGTTCCTTTGCTTTTTTGTTGTTTCTAATCAAAGCTTTGCGACAAACAACTTTTTCTCTTCTTTTTTTCCTTGCCATACTTTAACTTTTAAAAATAATTTTCCTTGCCCTTGACAGACTGAATATTACAATAGTAAATATTTTACAGAAATACCCATGTACAGAAGAAGACAATTGAAGATTGATGTAGGAGAAAATATTACGACAAATCTGAGCCATATGATTAGATAATAACTGATTCAGTGGGGATCTTACCAAAGCTTTGATCCACAGGATCACAGCTGTAGTACTTGGGCCATTTAGTACCATACTCAACATGATCCATGTACCAGCAAGTGGAATACAAGACTTGGTAGCCCAAGGATGTGATCCTCATCACATCACCCATATCTCCCATCCACACTTGAATGATAGTGTCATTGGACAGCTGAAACAATGACAGGGTGACTAACATGTTACCACAAAATAGATGCAATCTACTTTTTATATACAGTCTCACTGCACAATTGAAGCAATCGGAAATATGAATTACGCACTGACATGATGTCATCAATACTCTCCGGGCACTGAAGACGGCAAAATGTCACTAGCATGGTACACCTCTGGAAAATTGTGAAACTAGAAAATGACAGGGAGGCTGCAAATCCTGATTAACGTCAATTGTTGTGGGCTATAATGAAACAAGAAAATTGATCAGCTAGGATGATAAACCTTGAAACACACAGAATCTCATACAACTTGTCCCACTTAATTATAAAAATTTCTATTTTCAGTCTCACTCCTAGAAAACTTCAAAACCGTCAGGTTTATCCACTGTTACAGCAATTGTTCATCGATTAACTGCAGGCATAAACAGAATGAATCTGTGTAGTGGCCAAATTTACTCTAAAATGTTCAAATTCACATATATTCTTTTGTCTGAGCAGCATCTTCAAAGAATGCCAACTTTTTTCAACCATTCTGTAAAAAAAGCAAAAAGCACAGCCACAACCGGTGTTTAATTATATCTAGGACTGGGCATCATTTGGCTGGATGGGTTGTGTGTTTCCTTTCAAAGTCTTGTAAAATATTTGGCTGGATGGGTTGTGTGTTTCCTTTCAAAGTCTTGTAAACAGAATGTTATTTTCTTCAATCAACCAGACATTGAAACTGGGCATTAAATAAACCACATGCTATCTATGTGTGTAACATTCATAGAACCTTATGTGCAAAGATCCATGGTGGAAATACTTCATTCCACTTTCTTACGGTATGGCCATAAACGACCGTCCGACAGCATTATGCTTCCTCCAGGTTTGGCCAAGTTGTGCCAACGTTTTTAGTAAACACCCACCAAAGAGCGACCTATACGCTTTTTGTGGTACTCCCAGACAAAGGATATGTCTCCCACAGGAAGACATTTTACTTCGTAAATGCACATTATGATTGATCACGATGGTAGTCACCTGTAAATTGTTATTTATGACTTCTTGCCACATGATGTACTTGACTCCTTTCTTTCTCTTTTGGCCAAGCCCATCCAAGATACTCATTAATCTGGGAGGAATCAAACAGAAATGTATAAGTATTCACAAAATGGTATAGCAAATGTGACATAATTAAGCATGAAATCTGAATGGCAAATCATTCTTTAGTGCATGCCACAACTGGATGCTGAATGTAATTTGCATGGGGTGTTGGGGTTGGGAAGAAGAAGTAGGGGTGGGGAGAGAGTGAGGAGAGTAGGAGTGAGCGAGAGGCACAACAAAATCAGGTTAATTATGGGCAACACCAGGTACCTCATCTACATATTTAACAAAAATTTTTTTTTTACTTCTGTTGGTAGAATGTACTAATAACAAATTCTCAGTTGGTGAAAATTTTTCAATTTTTCAATACTGATGAGAATAGACAATAACGAGGAGACCTAGGTGTTCATGTCGGCCTGACACAAAAATTCACAATTATGTATGCAAAACAAACAAAATGAAAACAAAACATCTCTGATGCATTTAAGTTGAATTCACCTGTTCTCATAGTATTCGTAGACCTTCCTGATTTCATCTGACCACATACTCCAGCCTCCAAAGTTATTGTTGGGGTAATACTGGGACTGCTGTGTCTGTTGGGCTGTTATCTTGGGTTTCCTTGCTAGTTCCTGGGCAAAAGCTGTAATCTCAGGATTGGATTGCCTGGTGAAGGAATGTTTGTTTTGAGTTAAGATAAGGCATGTCAACATGATAATTTCATATTGTGCTAGGAAGCAGCAAGACTTCAGACAGAATATAGCAGAATGAAAGAAGAAGTTGCTACCAGAAGTGCCCACGAACCACCTGCTAGTGAAAGAAAGAAAACCAAGAAATGCACTTCTAGGGATGATCTGAAGATAGTCAAGTACACTGAAAAAACTGCCTGCACAAAGAAATCAGCAACAATGCAAAAAAAAAAAAAAAAAGCCAACAACAGCAACGTGTAAACATGGCAGGCCAAGCCAGTACTTTCTAGATATAATGTCAAGGTTATATACTGTCACACAGAATGACACTGTTTTGAAGAGCTTTGCAGCACACATTATGACAGAAAAGAAATATTTGGGAATCGTCAACATCAGGCATGCCAAAACAGAAAAAAAACTGCCAACCCCATGGTCACTTCACCATGGGCCACCTCAAATGGTCTGCTGTGTAAAGGCAAACTGAAACTGTCAGTTATATTCTTCACAGAAAGAGGAATAGAAACAGGAAACAGCTTAACATACTTCACAGCTCACATAATGAAATCTATGTACATATCAGTATAATGTGCATACTATCACCCCTGTCTTGCACTTTACTGGTCTTTGTCCTTAACCCCTTCGCAACGACGTGTTTTGCATTCCTGTGTATGACAGGTTTTTTAGCTATTTTGGTTAGCCACTACGACAGCGTGCGAGCAGTTGTTAAGATTATGTTTTAAAACTGACTGTGATCAGTTTATTTGTACAGTTATCCCCACAAAAGTATACATGTTCTGAAAGGAAATTGAATGTAGTTTCTAAATATGCCATGGTTTTTCATCCCAAGCACTATACAAGGTCACAAAGTTATGATCAAATCGACAGTGATGAGAGGAACGCAACTGATCGAAGATTATTTGCTCTGATGAAGCGCTAGCAGTTAAGAAATTTTCAAAAACTGGAATCGAGTATGCATAAAATTCAATGCTGATTCAGAATTTCGTCCGTAATCGTCCACAGCTTTGAATACAAAGCATTTGTAGAGCAGTTTTAGCATGCCGTACCTGGTACGTCTACATGGTATTTGGGAACCCAGAGTATCGCAACTTCCGTGACGTACTTGGTACGGCACACCGGCAAAAATTGCACAATTTTGTGACGTACCAGGTACGTCACTATGGGGTCGAAGGGGTTAAATTTGCAGGCATTTCTTGTCCTTTAAGAAAAATTCACATCTTTCTCAACACCTTAACGGGGAAACAAACCAAGGCTACACCAGTCTTTGTCTGTTTCACACCTAAATACAGGACGATCCACAAAAAAAAAGGGGCCAGTTGGCAGGTGTGCTATGGGACGGAAAACAAGAGAAAGTTACACTGATAAATCTTGCACCAAGAAACTGAATTGTCAGAAATGACAAGACAGATCACGCATGTTTCACAAAAATTGCAGACATATTTTGACAAACAACCTTAACAAATGAGAAGAGCTAGATAAAAACAAATTTCCAAAAGACATTGTGTAAACCACTTTCAGGATGAAATACACCTTGATCACTATTTTGCCTGATCTTCAATCTCGGCTTACGTAATGACTTACCAACATCCTAATGGCACCTCATCTCCTCCCAGGTGCAGATACTGATCCTTGAACACTTCCATCACTTCCTGGAAAAGCGTCTGCAGAAAGCGGTAGGTGGCATTCTTGCTTGGGTCAATGGGACCCAAGTAGCCTTTCACAGGACTGTTACCTGAGTAACACTGGGTTAGTAACTCTGGTCTGCTCAGACCCCAGGAATATGTGTGACCTGTGGGGGGACATTCAGTTCTGTGCATTACTTTCAAAAGCCTTGAAGAAACTAGTTATCATTCACACAGTGAAAATACTCAGAAATTATATATGACTGTTGTTTTCTGAGTTTTATGGCTATGCTTGAATCACAGGTTTACAAAAAAAAAGAAAAGAAAAGATAATATAATGACATCAGAACTAAAATGGGAAACAGAAGTGCTAACTTAAGACTTTGCTGGTAGAACTCAACAATTCTAGATTGACCGTGGAGCCCTTGTGAAGATCTATATAGTGATAATTTAGCTACAATAAGGTGCCCAATGATAAAACATCCAGAAGGTGTCTATCTGCAGTTTCAGTACCACTGTTGGTTTTTTGCCATTTATGAAAGAGCATCTTTTGATAATAAAAATGATAACGAAGGAAAATAAGATTGCTCCCTTTTGTAAGAACGGCTGTTTAACCTTTCGTGATAACTGATATCTGAAATATATGAATTGATATAAATCTTCAATTGTGGAGTTAAAGGAAGAGTACTTTACCACTAATTTACAGTGTTGTTTCTCATTTTCATTCTTTGTGTCACTCATGCACATAATATGGAACTCCAATCAGCTGCCATCGTACTTTTTAGATCAGCTTATAGCCTGTCCATTTTCCTTCATAATTATAAATATCACTGGGGCATTTCTTTAACATTTGTGAATATCTACAAAATTTTAACACCACCACAGAATGTACGAAAATACTCTGTTCAAGCTTCACCAAAACCTACTGCCATTTACGAGTAAAATCCACTGGTCTGAAATACTGACCTGGCGTGTCAAACTCCGGCATGACACGAATAGCTCTAAACCTGGCATACTCAACGATCTCTGCAATGTCCTCAAGGGTGTACACATAAGTAGGGTGAAAGGCACCTTTTCTACTCATCTCTGGATACACTTTGCTCTCATAGGGAAATGACTGGTCGTCCACAATATGCCAGTGCAGAACATTTAGTTTGTTCATCTCCATACTATCCTGCAAATTTTCAGGCAACATCAGCATGAACCAGGGCCATTTAAATATTGGCTCTAAATATCTGAGCTTAAATAATGAAATTAATATACCCATGCTCATGACCAAAATCATGTCAAGGCAAAAATTAAGCCAGAAATTAAAACCAAGCTTTCTGGACCTTCTCTCCTATTGTTATCCTTACTACTGCGTCTAGTTGATCAAATCTACTACCTTTTCAACACTGCACTCTCAGGTCCATTTTAACTGGCTCTCCAGAAACCAGAAATGTGTACTTTGTGAGGTTTCCAATTGCAAGCTCTCCAAATACCATACATTTTAGACCACAGGGAGCTGGAAAAGCCTTGACAAAGAGTTGTTCTATCCTACACTGTATTGCTCTGTTTAACCAAACAAATGGAAATTGACATAATATGTAAAGTAACTATCTAAGCCTGACACATTTATAAATTTCTCTCTTTAACTAAAGACACTGCAGTGTTGAAACTGATACAAGTTATCCAAGCTTGATGTAGACAAATGAATATGAGATATACTATGACATCAGATGAGACAGAGTTATGACAGTGTCACCTACCAAGATATCTAAGATGACTTCCTTGAACAAGAAGTGACGGGAAGTATCCATGTGGATACCACGATGAGGGAATCTTGGGTAGTCACTGATGACTGTTTCCTTGATATACAGCTGGAACAATGGACAACAAAAATCAATGCAAATACATGAACTAAACATCTGATGAAATACAGGCAATTTATACTTCACCTTCATAATTAGTCAACTACACCTCTGCAATAAATTATATTTCTTTCTGTTCAGACTTTATTTTATAGTTTCTGACCATTTGTTATTACTGTAAGGATTTGCACTTCGAACCTTGGTCATGTTTCAACTCCACAAAATTCCTCAAAACCCAACTGTTGGCAGCAGTATTGAGCAAATGTCTCATTTAAAACATAAGTGAAATGACAAGTAACAAAATATACAAAACTACTCACATGTCCGTCTGTGCCTCTCCACACCAGGTGACCAAATGTTTCCAAGCCTCTAAGGGCTCCCCATACCTCATTGGCCCAGATATAAGTTTTCTTCTTTTTCACTACCAGGTCATCTGTAAAAAGACACAAGATGCAATAACCCTGACCATGCTATCACCCAGCAAGTGTCAGAAATGACTTTGCCTCAACACAACAGGACATTTCCCTTTATGAAGCTGAATTTTGTGATTTGTCTGCCAGTTGATCAATCTCTAACATACTCATATCAAATTGAAAGGGCCTCCTTTTGCACTTCCGGCTAAGAAATTGTAGCTCAGCACTAGTCAGTCTTAGACCCCCAGCCAAAGATAGGAATTTGACATTTAAAATAAGTCCAAGTTTAATGTGGTGATTTACCACAACAGCCAAGGTAATATAAATTACATATTATATCTTTGATGCAAAGTTTCAAAATAGTTTAACATTGTGTTTACCTATGTGGAGTCGCTCCAAAAAGAAAGAAAAAATGGCTGTTTTTTTTCTTCTTCCGAAGAATTAGCACCTCTGGCTGGCAAACATCAGAATTTAAGTTCTGAGTCACCCTCAATGAAATGCTGCAGCGAACTAACAACTGAACTGACGACATTGGTATCTTTTCTAAGATTAGCAGCCTCAAGATCTTCCAAAACCATTTTGCTTTTTTTTTTTTTTTTTGTCTTATTCCAGACAGAAATAAACTAGCATGAATGGAATATTACTTCAATGTTCATTTGCTTGCTTTCTCTAAAATTAGCTAATATTCACTTCATAAAAGCTGCAGAACTTCTTATACCTTAGAATGTTGCGCACTATATTTAATACCACTGCAAAATTTCAAATGCATCAATTTCAGTTCCAAATTATGAACCTTCTTTATTCTATGTACAGAAAGCATTCAACAAAACCGGCCATGAAAAAGAAAAACCAGATGCTTGTGAAACTGTCTCTCCTGAATAGCATTAGCCTGGCTGCACCGATCCCCTGAGGTTTTGATCTAATAATAAGTGGTAAGAAAGTGTGTAATTACTGCACTCAGCAAGTGCTAGAGCAACAGGCAATAATCCCACCAAATTTGCCACATATATTCTCTTCTTTGTCAGGTAACAAAATCACACAAATGTTTGCATGTGTTAGCTTATGAAATGGGTATTCACAATAAATGAGGCACTTCTAGCATAGAACATTTGGTATTCAACACCCATGAACTGTAACCAAAATATATCTTCTATTTAAGAACACTGCAAGATTAACAAAAGCTCCCTAAGTGTGTGTTGTATACTCTGCCTGCTTTCTATTTACATTACTCCTCTGTTGCAGTTATAAAAATAGATAATAGCTTTCATTTTACACAATCTCTTTCAATTTCAGATTTCTTGATTCAATTTTTTCTCTCCTTGATTCAAGTACAGTTTCTCTAATTTCAAAATAAAAATCTATCCACATAATTTGCAGGAACACAGTTAATGTTGTCTCCGGTGTGACTAGACCATGTATTTACTGTCACATTTGGGTAAGGAACTGTTTGTTGGTATAGACAACACAATAACTGAATCTGAGGCTTATAATGTCAATGATGGAAACTTATACCTACAATTCTGAATGGCATTAAGTTACCATTGTGATGTCATTTTATATTTAAGAAAGCCGTTTTTGGGGGGGGGGGGGGGGATTTTGGGATTTCAAATGGGAAATACCTAGGCCATTAACATCAATACTACCTAAAACTGATGAAATTAACTATGTTGTCCAAGCTCAGCTGTCAAACCCAATGAAAATGGCCTCCCAGAAATGTATACTTTGGTGGTGTTTCCAGATCAATGCGAGTTGCAAATACCATATTTGTAAAATATTTCTTGCATCTCAACAACTTTTCATGGAGCAGACGACATTCCCCTGGTAGCAATAGAGTTAAAAACTATATGCCTCTTGTACTGTACACTATCCACCATGAACCTTCAACAGCTACACTCGTTCAGCAGAAAGAATGTCAAACATTTCTGAGAATTCTAATAAATAGCATTTGAAAAATAAACTGGCTGGGTTGCTGGGTGGGAAAATAAAGCAATGAGACATGAACGCAGGGGGAAACAAGTTTCAACAAGTTCACGAACAACTGATTTGGTCCATGGAACAAAAGTTTAAGAATAGCACAAAGCAAGACCTTAAACCCTGTAACTTACATGACTCATCTGATTCCAGGGATGGATATTTGTCACAGGGTTTCCTGACCTGAACTTCCACCCTGTTGATCAGTGGGGCTTTCAAGAACTCTTCCTTCTCATAGCGCAAGGTGGGATCATCCACAAAAGTGCCTTCCGCATTCTGAAGATTATCGTACATGTCCTCCACGCATCCCTTCAGGATGCGCTGCAGATGCCGTGGTAAACCTTCTTCAAGGATATCACACATAACACCAGTGGGAATAAATCTCAGGTCTTTGCTCACTCTATACACCTGTAACACATAAAAAAAGCCCCATCTCTTCCAGTGAATGGCATATTTAAAAGAGAACGCTACCACAGACTACACAAAAAATTCATCCGTTTATGAATTTATCTTGCTCCTCTCCTCACAAGAAGCAAAAACACTGAACGAAAACTGAAACAATAAAACAAAACTAATTCTAGCATAAAGCAGACCTAAGGTCTATGTCTAATTTCAGGTATAGTTTTCTCTTGGACAATAAAATTTCCTTCAGACACACACAAAAAAAAAGAGAATCAATTTTGTATGTTGTTCAGAAAGGATGCTCTTCAAGAGGTAATATGTGATTGTATGATATGAAAATCTAACTCTAAATTTATGTCCTACAGCCAGCACTTTCATTGTATGATTCAATGCTGCATTATGTATTTTTTGTTATCATCTTATCGGTCATCAAAACAGGTTGGGTCAAACTGCAAAATTTAACAAAGAATCAATGGTTTAAATGGTTTTAAAACGGTTTTCTCTCACCATATGTTTTCATTTTGAGGCCACAAATGATAAACATTTTTAGTCAGAATTATTTGAGTATTGCTTTCATTCGTCAGTGAATAAGTCTTTGCCAAAGTTTTCAACAAACTTGCCAAACACAACTAGCTGTCTCCAGATCACAACCTGAATTTGTTTGTTCCAACTCCACTTTTAGCACAACTGAGAAATTAGATGTTAAACATTCATGGTTTTAGTGTTGTGATAAGGGGTTTGAATAAATCAGAACTGTGAAACAACTTTACAGGTGCCAGAACGTATTTTAAACAAGTGTCAAAGTGTGCATTTGTAATATCTCTTGTACATACTGAAAGATCTCCAGTTTTTGACAAAATGGAGATAGAACAAACAAGAACTTAGGTTATGAGATGAACAGCTATCCTAGTTCTGTTATCATGACACATTTTCACATGAGTCTTTTCAAATTGAACATTAACTTAGGATGTAAGGATGAATTAAAGTAAGATATTTTATCAAGTTTTGTACAAATTAAAAATTTCAATGGTTCCATGAAATATTAATCTCATCTTCTTAAAACTAGATCTGACCTTGTTGTCTTTCTTGGAGTAATACTGTGGCATAGGCCAAGGCTCTCCAGTGGTTGGGTGAGGAGATCGCCTAACTTTCATCTCAGCAGCACCATAATTGTTAAATGTGATGGAGAAATCTTCCCAGTCCCAGTTGAGGTTCATCCCTCCAACCTGTGGTGGTCCCGGCTGTTCCTGGGTCTGTTGCTGCTGCTGTTGGCCATCCATCCCGTTACGATTCCACTGATTGTTGTTTATATCACGATTGGGGTCGGCGTTCACCATAATATTGGGATCAACATTCCCAGCATTGCCATTGTCATTATTGTTGACATTCAGGGGCATCCCGAGAATGTTATTGAAATTACTGTCCTTGTTATTCCCTTCTCCTTGACCATTGGTCCCCGAGTCATGGTTTGTTTGGTCCAAGGCAGCTAGATTTGGTTTCTGGGTGAACTCCTCATTTCTCAATTCATTATTGGAAGCTCTATGTTTATCATCAGATAATACAATGCCATTGCCAAAATTATTTTGATTATTGTTAGCAGCTGCAGCAGCCAGAGCTTCATTGTCTTTGTTCACAGTCCCAGGTTGTCCTTGAATATTGTAGGTTTTGTTGACAACATTGTTTTCCATCCGGTTTTGATCTTGATTACCATTGCCGACACCCACATTGCCAGCAAGGTTAGCTGGTGGGTTGACGGGGGGAGCATGGATATCTCCAGTGTTCCGTGCTGGGTCAGGTACATCATGAACTGCTAAAGGTGGCTGACGGGCAGGTTCATCCTGCTGGTGAGTTCCTGGTTCTTCACTGGCTGATTGACCCAACTGCTGTTTTCTCTCTGACAGTTTCTCTTGACTTCTTCTCTGGACATCCAGCACCCACTTCTGTTCTCTCTCACGCTAAAACATGAGAAAAGACAAATCAGACAATTTGCAAACCTGACATCATGAAGGTTGGTGGGAGACAATCAAACTGATTTTTACTCCTGTGGATGACATGAAAGCAGCTTCCAAATTTGAGGCCAGTCAAGTATTCAACTGAGAACAAACTAAATAGGAAAGTGATCAAATGCAAAGCTGAAAGGAAACCTAGACTACTAAGACAAGATACTGTCTTAAAGCTCATGAGTGTCTTTTGTTCTACAATGAGCTAACAACTGGGACATTCATTAAATCAACTCCAATGATCAGGTACAAACAAGAATAAAATCTTGAAGAAAAGGAAGCAGAAAGTATGTTGTAAGGGATGCGAGCTGAGGGAGAAAGAGAGATAGAACTGGCAATGAACAAAGTATTATACCTCTCTCTGTTCACTTCTCGCTCTATCCTGCTCATCCTTATCTCTCTGCTGCTGCTGAAACTTCTCTTGTTTCTGCCTGTGCTCATTCAGAATTTTATCTCTCTCTTTCCTCTGTCTCTCCCTCTCCTCCATTTGCTGCTGACGAGCTGCCAACTTTTTCTCATGTTCCTCAATCTGTCTTCTTATCTCCTCATCTCGTCTGGCTTCCTCAACAGTCTTTTCTTTCCGCTTGTCCAGATTCTTCTGTAGATGATAGAACAAAGAAAGCACGTGAGCAATAAATGCAGAGAAGCATGCAATAAGGCACTCAAACTGGTTCGGTCCGGTGACATCTCATTTAATTTCCCTTTGCTAAACAGACTGAGACAGAGCTGTAACTTGATTTCAGCATCACACCATATGATGTTGTTGCACAGTAAAACAAAAATGAACATTTATCTTAATAACTAATTATCCCCTTTCATAAGCTCAATTTGTACATCAGGCATCTCATATCCATTATCCCCTTTCCCATTCTAAACTAAAACAACCACAATGAGAAGCCAAAATCATTGCCAATGAAAAAGATATCCCTGACATTGATTAGCACAGCATATCGTCAGCCTATTGTTGCATGAAATATGATCTTTATTATGTCATAATAAAAAGTTCAGAGATTTTTCTGCTCCTTCTCCAACAATGCCCTAAAGTCTACCTTTTGATATGTTTATTCTTTCTTTTTTTTCATGTTTGATTCTTTGGCTTCTCGGTGGCCCCAGCCTGGGGCTGTTGGCCTTCTCTTTTTTTCTGTTTCTTGTTTCTTCTTTCTCTGTCATTTTGTCTTCTGTATTATCTTCTTCTCTGACAATCATGCCAATTTTATAATGCCAATCAATGATTTTCATTGCTGTTTCCCTCTTGATTCACAACTGACTGGTAGTTTTTACCTGAAGTGCTGGGTCCAGTGTGAAGCCGCCTCTGCTTTGCTTGCCTGCAGGCAGGTCACCTGGCTGGTTGTTATTGTTGTTGTTGTTGTTGGTACCCAGATTCTGAGCTGGAGGCTGGTTGATGTCTTGTATTACACCATTTCTCTGTCGCTGCATGAGACATGAAGAAATCAATCACACTCATGACAATCACAAAAATCCTGATAAAACTGTGCAGTATAGGAAAGCACCTAGACAAAATTGATCACCAAAATGACATATGGAACTGTGTCAGAAAGTCACTGCAGCAAAACTTTGCCCAGCATCAAGTTTACTACATTTAAAGCCCTGGCACGATTCAAAATGGAAATTTTCCTATGGTAGTAAATTATCACCAAGTTATCTTACTACCATAACTTCTAAACATATTTTGAACCAGTGATTTCCTGTGTGATTTCACAAGCTAGAGTGGGAAACACTTTGTCCAAAATCACATTCACAACCACAACCTTCTGTCACAGGCTTATCTAAGAATTTACAGCAACAAAGAAGCAAGCTGATATTCTCCTGTGTGAACTGACTGATCTGTACTGACAGATCCATGTCCTGTCAAAATTCCATCTGACAAAAGATGAAACTTTACTTTATGTCCACATGTCATTACTTTCATTACCTTTTTTTTTTTTTTTGTTTCAATACACTGTCTCTAAAAGCTTAAAGTATTTGACAAAAAACTGTTGCACTCAACAACCTTTCAAAGCATTTTCACAAATTTGAAATTTGATATTTCATGAGGCATCTAAAAAAATCAACTATTTTTTTCAGTTTTACTTGACTGTTCAAATTAAAAAAACAAAAACATATGGCCCAATTTTCACAGTGTTTTCTCAAAAGTGACTCACATCTTGTGTTCTACTTCACTTGTTACTTGTATAACTTATTATCTACAATCACATCCAAGATATACTAGTTTAAAAAGGAAAGATCCTTGTGAATCAAGTTCAACATAATTCTTCAGTCCATACCCCTACATATTTGTTATTGCTCCCCTCAGCCCTGGCTGCATTATCCTGAGCATGGACAGATCTGGCGCCTCTGGCAAAGTCATCCACACCAACAGCTGAACTTCCTAGGCTGAGGATGACCATCAGTACCAGGACAAGTGAGCAGAGACAGCTCTGCCTTGAATGTAACCCCCTTGGAGCAAGTGAAGACAAGCATAACCATGCTATGGAAGATGAAGCATTTGCTGCTCCTGGAGGCAGCACAGACACTGGCCTGGACGCTGCTCTCATGGTGACAGAACTAGTGGTGAAATGGTTCTCCTGACAGGTCTGTAGGGATAAAAAGAGGACAAACATGTAATGGAATTATGGCATTGCAGACAAGTAGCATTATTTTCTTCTTTCTCTCTATACAGTCATCAACAACTAGGTATGTATTCCATATACTGCTATGTAATTGCCTTTGTAACTGTATGTGCGTTTTTGCCTTTTCGGGAAAATGATTAAGTCTGGTTGGCAAAAGGGCTAAAATGCATAAACCATTCGTCACAGACACATAATTATCTCAAAAAGTTTTTAACTGCTTGGAATGACCCTTATACGTGATGAAATTAGGAGTAAGAAAACGACTTTCATGACAAAACATCAAAATCGGCAAAATGTCGCAAACAACAATTACCCCCCGATATGTAACCAACAAACTCTAAGGGGTAAACTAAAGAAAGGAAGAGACAGAACCCCTCCTTAAGGCCGAAAAACTCGGAGGGCTCGTGTGCGCGTTAAAGATACCCTGGCAGTTGAAAGTCGAGAACAAGCAGGCCTAACAAGGCCGCTGCCCGGGCAACATTTAAAAAAAACTAATCCCTAGCACAAAAACGCACAGAAACAAGAAAGATAAAAATAAACACAAGAAAAGTGAGGTATGAATGCCAAAAGCAGTGAAACCTTTGAACCTTCCAAAATAAAAACCTAAAACGAGTCAGCCGTTCTTTGTTACTGAAGAGATGTCAATAAACCGCCCAATTAGTCAGGACCCAAACTTGGTAATACAATGCCGGTGGATACTCATGCGACTGTCACCCCGATCTCATGAAGCAGGGATCATCATGTACGCTGAGTAAAGGCCAGCAATATGACAGATTTCTGCCATTCATCCACTGATGCATGCAGCCATGCACTCAGCCACTGTGTGAAGTGCGCTATTAACACTGATGGTAAAACTTCAGCCCTTCTAATTAGTCTATGGTTCAAAACATGCCGAACTTGCTCGCCAGATTTGATAATTCTTCTTATTTTGGTGCAAGAAATACCCCCCCCCCCCAGCATAACAATGTTAGCACGGTTGTGTAAGTGTTTCCTGCCGGGCAGTCATGAAGTTTTCTTTAGAATTTTCGACCGGTCAGCCCGACTCCACTGCGCCATACAGATGTTGGAGTATGAATGTATAAAGTTTATAATGAATGAATGTATGTATGTCCATTCCAAATAACAGCTGTCCTTACAGTCATAAGTCATAAGATAGAATCTATATATCGTCGGTGTAGAACAATATTCCTGTAACCCCATCAACATATTTTGTGGGTTACAGGAGTATTGTCCTACACCGACGATATATCAATGTTCAACATTATTTTTTTTCTTTTTAAAAAAAATTTATCATTTTTAACAATAAACTCAAATTTAAAGCGGAGAGCTCCCGCAATGATTAGCATCAATAATAAATCAGATAGCATCTGCTATCTTCATGCTTTCAGTTAACATTAAAATGAAATAAAAAGTCAAAATACAACTAGTGATATAACAACAAAGGCTGCTGTTGGCGAAGCCGTCATCATAACTTGTACAGGGAGAACTCAGGCCACCTGCGCTGTATTTTTTGCCTGTCAGATTTTGTGACATGATGTAGAACAATAATCCAGTATTGTTTCCTTTGTTAGTAATGGAAGTAATAAAAATATTTACGAATGTATGCCAGGAATTGGAAAATATTTAAACACACACGAACACAATACAGCCTTAAAATAATAATAATAATAATAATAATAATAATGAAGATCATTTATATAGTGCCCAATCCAAACAATTTGCTCTAGGTGCTTTACAGAAAGTCGTGTTCTCTTCATCTGCAACTCTCTCTCTCTCTCTCTCTCACCCTCTCTCTCTGCTAGACATACATTGTATACATAGACACACACATAACATACTGTAAGACAGACATTAAATGATAAAACAGCAAAATTAAAGTCAATTGAGAAAATAAATGGATTGGGAATGAGACTTCACAACTGAAAGTGTTTTTTAAAAAGGTGGGTTTTTAGACCAGTTTTGAATTTTGACTCGGCAGATGCTTCTCGCAATGATTTTGGCAGTGAGTTCCAGATGTGCGGGGCACAGTGTGTAAATATGCGGAAGTAAAAGTGGGATTGTTCAAGCCATATCTGCGCTCCGTTTTGTTGCTCGATTTAATGCTGAAAATAACTATAAAAACATCTCATATTGTTCTATTTTGAAAATAACATGCCACGGATTGTTACTCACACGGCACTAGGAAGTGAAACCCTCTATCTGTCTCGCTCGCAGCTGTATGCAATTTCCTTAGCACTGATGAATGATTTGCAGTAGAAATCCGCTCAAGTTCTCATAAATGTCAGATACTTCACGTGATATGGCACCGGTTGAAGGATCTAAATACTGAATCATGAATGACTGTAGATTTAGACTTCTGTCATAAATAGCCTGTATGTTGTGCATGAAATATTATTTTCATCAGTCATTGTGAAGTAATTTTACCGCGCAATTCCCAACAAGCTAAAGGTCGTTCAGTACAATCTGGACCTGGTTCTCTGAAATTTATATCAGCGTGCTTTAGTTGCTCTGCCAGCTGCCAACATGCATGGTAGATCGTTATCAAAATAATATGCCCTGTATTGTTAAAAGTTGTATTGTACTGTAATACAAATATCTCTGTGACATGATAACTCATTTCCAGTGCAACAAAGAAAAAAAAAAAACCCATCCCTTTAGACTAGCCCCCGAACCAACATACTCCTAGAAGCCAGTAATTACATACGTGTAATTTCGCTTGAGAATCTCATTTCCAGACCTAATCATCTTGCTAAACCAGCCGGCAAACGTTTCTATATTGCAACTGCCAACTCATTATGACTGTACTCTGTGGCAAAGGCCGGACCGGGTTCACCTCCCATATCAAAAGTCTGACTCAGACGTGTGCATGGAATACAGTTTCCATATTTTCTGGCTTGCTCGTCATCTCAGATAAATTCTGAGGCCCCACATAAAAGTTTTATTGTCACAGATTCTTTGACAGAAGAAACTGATCATTATTGGGCCTATCCATACAAAATTCCATTAATTATCCTTCCCCATCTCTGGAAAGAAAAAAAAACAAAACAACGCGGACAATCTCATTCTGCGAAAACCATCTCTAGAGGCAGCCAGAGGTACAGCACATCACATGTTAAAACAAACGGTAAGTGAGAGAAAAAAAGAGAACATAATTATTCTTATCGTACTTCTCAACATACCAACAAAACAAGAGAAGTTATTTTGTTAGCAGAGACAGGCAGACAGACTCCATCCCTGTGCCACTTCATCCGATAAAATCATCGTTAGGAACTTTCTCAAAATGCGCGCGCACACACACACACACAAAAATGGCCTTGATGGATGAGATAAATAAATACCACTGTAGACCACATTCCAGTGTCCCTTGATGTGCGGCTAAGAACTACCAGGAGGAATGCTGCCTCGAGTTTATAAAATTTACATTACAGCACAGGGTGGGATTTTCACCCGCGATAAGCGCTGGTCGATTTGCCATAACTAGTGGAAATCTGAAGGTTAAAGGTTACACGGATGTGTACCGAAGGAGGCACTCGGACAATTCCTTACTGGTGTCGAACCCCTGGGGGCGGGGAGTAGAGAAAAAGAGGGGATAGGGTAAAAAAATAAGAAACCAGGGGAGGGGTGGGGCCCAACAGGGCGCAGACCTTGTGGTCTCCGCTAAGCATCTCAACACTCTTGAGATCCGGGGGCTGGCGGAGAGAGTCTGGACAAGATGAGGTCTTTGAGGAAATGCAGGGGGCATAAGAAGGGAAAGCCAGTTGTAAATTATTCAGTGATGCTGAGGTGCTTATTTGGGCCCAGACTCTGCCGTGCGGAGAACGGTGAATAATTGATTTGAACAGGATGGTGATCTGATGCCGTAACAACGGAATTGGTTACGAATTCAAACATAAGACAGAAGTGTCTTTCTGGCCACTGTCCCTCCCCATGTATATGTCCTGTCTTTATTGCACACTTGTCTTGGCCTATGGTGGAAGAAAAACCGCGCATGCATCATCGGGGACAACAACGCATTATATACCATTCAGGACAAATCCGAGGTACACTTATTGATCTGCTGTTACAGTGTATTGTAATCCTCTGGCGTCCAAATTTTGTTCCAAAATGCTGTGGTAATGGAGCACCATTACAAAAATCAGCTTTCACTGCCTATTCTTAACATATCCCAAATGCATGAGTCCACCCCCGGGCAGTGGAAGTACTTCTCAATGCTTCCCTCTCTCTCTCTCTTCCTCGTCAATTGATCCTGTCTCCCGTCTCTCTTTAACTGAATATTTGTATACAACATGAATAATTTGTGACTTTTGCCCCCCCCCCCTTTTCCTCTCTCAAGCCATAGTGGATTCCTTCTCCCTCCTTTTTCTTATGTATAAGTGTTCCTGCTCCGTCTCCATCTGTACCTCCACTCTTTCTCCTTACAACAGATTCACTCCCCATCTTCTCTTTAATTTAAAAGAATGCCTGTGCGCCTGTATATCATTGCTTCAACAGTGTCAACCCCTGACAGGCCACGCCGACTGACCCAGAACAAAACAAATACCAACGAAAAATAAGTTGCACATCCATCCCCACCCCAGAATTCTTCTACTCTATTTTGTGAGCACAAGACAATTTAAAGCATACTAAAAACTGCCCGCTGATGCTGATGCTCGTTCTTCACCTTTAACATTCCTGCTAGGATAAGGATCCTTGGCAGCACCAAGTCTTAGTGACAGGATATACAAAATAGGAAGAGAAAGTTGAATAACACAAATAAGGCAGTTCGCATTATTACTGCAGCAATTCTTATCTGCTTCCAGAAGAGTGCAGTCACCAAAATGGACACAGTGGCCGCAGGGAGGGGACAGTTCCAACCCGCCCAGTTAAAAATCTATTCAGAAAGAATGGTAAACACAGGCATTGAAACCCCGCAGTTTCTCACAGACAAAGACACATTGTCATTTTTTGGTCGATAGGCAACCACACAAGGGGATGGAGAGGAGGGGGGGGGAGGGGGGGAGGTCTCAGTAAAGCCAAAACAGAATTTAACTTGTATCCCACGCAATGGCGAGTGATAATACACTGTCTTCGTCCGCTCAGAAGCAGCTCTTCATCGCTGAAAACACCAACTGAAATTCAACAGGTCAGAGAAACACTCAGAGGGCCAAACAGCAATTTTCAAAGTGAAACAGCCGAGCTCAGCTGCTGTACGATTGAACAAGATGTGAGAAATACAAATCTGGGAAATGAAATGAATCAGTGCTGTCCAGAGCTGCTGACTGAGACGATAGAATGAACTGCCAATGCAAAAGTATCCGCTGTAATAAAATGACCAAAAGTTGACATAAAAATCAATTTACTCCAGAAAGCCAGAAGTTGAAATGAATAATAAAAATTGTAATAACAAAAATTCAGTGATATTTTCTCAACACTTGTGTCTCCAGATGTGAAGGCCAATAGCAGCCGCCGATGTATTCGCCCGGCACATTAAAGAAATTCTGCCACAGAAACCGTACCCAAAAACAACAACAAGCTGGCAGTGGCATGGCTGGAACAGTGTCAACAGTCGGCGTGAAGAAACACACTGCACCAAATGTAACGGGAATATGACTGTTTTTCAGGGCAATTAACAATTTAAAAAGCGACAGACCAATAAATAACGTTGCACTGTACCTGTCATTATATGCTATTTTACTGAGACTTTTTGAAATTCTTCGTCATGAGAAACTACTCCAGGTTAGACACAAACAAACAAACAAAATTAAACGACAGTTCACTTTCAGGATTCTGAAATGAGTTGACATAAAGGGTAATCAACTGTAGCAGAGCTAGAGGCGTTGCACGTTTGATGACACAAGACACTTATGGATGAAAAATGGTCCGTTAATAACGTGACTACCGATGTCAAATTTTGATCCTCATTGTGTAAAAACTATAACAACAACAAAACTGATTATCGGATGGGCTAACACAAAAGATATAACACAATCCACATGGGTGGAAAGACTGTCAAATAGATTTGCTGACGTATATTTGGTGGCGTAGGCTAACTGGCATGTATGACATAGTGGATTCAACGAAAAACATTACTACAGGGGCGGGATGATGGATGTATACACAATTGAGGCCCCCCAAATGCACATACAAGCATGAGATCATAATAAACACCAATCACTGCATCGTCTCCTAGGCAACAGGGGAAATGATAACGACAGTTCCCGTTACAATAGCGTATTTACAAAAGTCAATTTTAATCTCGTATGTCAATATGACAAGCGAACATCGTCCTTTCGAGAATCTCCCATTTCCTGAATGGGCAGCTGAATTGAACGGCAACACAGATGTACACAAAGGACCTGAAAATGAGAGAGGATTTGAACAAAAAAAAAATGAAAATAGAGAAAAAGCTTTTCTACAAGAGACAAAAATAGAGGGAGAAATGCACTTTTATTCTCAGAAGGGGTGGGGGGGGGGGTGCGTCGCCTGGCCGTCGCCTGCCCACGTTATCATGTGCGCCAATCAATGGGCAGCTCTGTACGTGGAACTAATAATAGTTAAATGTGGACAGATTGGAATAGAGCGGAATATGGGCAACCACCTCTGTCACACTGTAGCGTCTCTCCTCCCCTCCCCCCTTCCCCCAAGCCAGCTTATCCCATTCCAGGGAGGGGGTGTCGGGGGGACAATCGAATTATGTGTGTGATGCGAATCTGCCATGTCTGGCCGACCCCCTGCAGTGGAATGAAGATGGAATGTGAAGGCCGGTAATGCACAACATGGGCAACTGCGGTAAGGCGGGGGGGGGGGGGGAAACTTTGCCTGCGTGAGCGTTTGTTTGTCTGCGTGTGTGAAACGGTGAAACATCTTCGGATTTGCGAAGCAGGGGCAGAAAGTTTCACAATGCTGTCACAACAATACTTGGGGTGTATGTGAAACCATGAGAGAGATAAAGAGACAGGCTAGGAGGGTGAACATATTAAGACAGAACGGGGTTTTAATTTCGGTTTTACAACAGATCGTCGAGCAATCTCACATACTGGGTAATCGATGATGTTGGTGGCTTTGGCAATATGACCAGGTTATCATCGCTCGTGGCGAAATCTGTATTCTCACAAATTGACGTATCGATACCTTAAAAAGTTCTGAAGTAAAAACCTGTATGCCACGTCCAAGAATAACAAAAGTGACCAAAATTTTGAAACGTATTCTTAGCTTTAAAATGTGAAAATGGTAGATACGCCAGATGGTCGACAACATCACACTCATCCACTCACACACAAATGTTATCCCCCCCCCCCCCCCCCCAAGAAAAACAATATAATATATATAATTATATACAGGTTAGGTGGATAGACACAGAAATACATCAGCTAAGATGTAGATATAGATAATGTAAATGTTACGCTACAATCAGACACAGATGCTGGGGTGTGAAAATGTATGGTTTACAACAATCAAGTCTCACCCAGCAATAAGACAGGTGCAGAGTATGATCAATCTACACAAAATATTAAAAGAGAAGGAAAGAAATCTAAGTACATTTGAATGGCCGCAGCGAACCAAGAACGTCAAGGAAAGAAGCATCAATATTACTTACTAGAGTATAGTCCTATTTCTCGCTGGCTAATCCACACCTACTCCCAACGTCCGTTGTGCAAGTGCGTTTATTACTTCAATGCATGAATATTTATTACCTCAGCCAACAACAGCTTGAAGTCTCCCAAGATAAGAAGTCTCGCTCAATAAGCTTGGTATGCAATAAATATAATTATTATCATTCATTTAAGCCTGACATTTTTTTAAAAATAATTACATGCCTGTCCCATAAAGACATAACCCTCTCCTGCTGTATATTTTATGGTGTATGATTGGTTATCCAGCATCCGCGATCCCCAGACTTTCCCCTTTGCTGTGGCATGAAAAGGCCTGTTTACACTGGTGGGTTTAGGGAATAGAAAAAAGGAATGGGGGACTGTGTGGGAAGAACTCTCCTGGTTTTCCGATTTTTGTTTTCTGATTTCCGCCTTCGAAACATGGCCAAAACAAACGATACTCATTGCTTCTCATTCAGAAAACGGACCAGTGTAATCAAACAGCGTTTCGAAGTGGGGAAATCGGAAAACAAAAGGCGGAAAGCCAGGAGAGTAAAGTTCTTCCCGCACAGTCCCCCATTCCTTTTTTGTATTCCTAAAACCTGCCAGTGTAAACAGGACTTTAGATAAAATTTATGAGCTTAGTTGTACTAAAGTGAATTATTTGTTGTGCAGCGTTGGACAGTTGTTTTTTTTTTTTTTCAACATTACAGTGTCTCTTCATGAAGTTATGGGTCTGATTTATTTTTTTCGCCGCCCCCCCCCCCCCCCGAAATCTCAGTTAATCTCTCTGACAACCCCCGCCCTCGCCATTTTTTTCTCTCAGCCATCAAAAACAGTTCCATCATTTGGGCGTGCAAAGTGCTAAAGTTCCACAGCATTACTGCTGCCAATAATACACTCAGGCATGCAGCAGTAGGGCGACCAGAATTAATGGGCAAGGTCATGCGGTAAAAACCTCTTATTTTCATGCGCCACTAATTTCAGCGTTGTATCTATATCACTCGCTGTGTTCAACCCTTAATGTGCAAAAATTGAATGTTCCAGTGTTGACCAATTGCATTATACGGTATAACTACTCTTTTTTGCAAAATCTGCACATTTTTCGTGAATTTCAGAAATCTCCTCCAATAACACTTCGAAAGTGCTCAACGAAGACAATAAAGTTGTACTGAAGTAATAAACAGGGCTTCCAGAAATTCAATATAACCTCTGGGCAAAGACACACACATACATACACAATGGAAAGTGGTGCATTGTGATACAGTAACCCCTCTAATGGTATAGCAATCACCAACACCATTGACAACAGCATCGAATAGAACCGCATCTGAATGCTCCGCTCTGAAAGGAAATATACATTCAAAAGCTTTTCAACGCAGAGCTGACTGAAAGTGCACACCACTTCTTTTTTTTTTTCATTTTTCTGTCTTTCACCCACAAGCAAATTAATTAAGCGGTCTTTGATTTAACTTGTGGGCCAGAAAGTTATAGTCTAGATGTACTTGTGGGCCAGAAAGTTATACTTCCGCTCCAACCTACGACAAAATGGTAGCAGAGAGAGGGGAGGAAGGCCACAACACTTGAAATAGCTCAGCACAAACCAATTTCAAACATTGCGGCCCAGCTTAGGACACTGGAGATACCAGGGCTTCAAAGCACGGCCCGGAGCCAGAGATGAAATACCAGAGGGGAAAACATTTTTGGTCCAACAAGTTTTTTCCAGGCGGGGTTTGTTTAGTCGTGTTATTGAACCCAATTCCCAGGTCGCTCTGGCGCTACGTGTGCTTTTGATTTCCCATTTCATGTACTTGACTTTGTGGTACTCAACTACACATTACTCTCAGGTATTGGGAGGCCAGCGAGAAACAAGGGATGAATAGAACATGAAAAAGATGGGGGTGGGGGGGGGGGAGAGAGGAGGAGGGGGGGGGGCGAATGGTCAGAAAACGTACTGGATACAGGAAAGGAGGGGCGGAGGAAGAGAGAGAGAGAGAGAGAGAGAGAGAGAGAGAGAGAGAGAGAGAGAGAGAGAGAGAGAGAGAGAGAGAGAGAGAGAGAGAGAGAGAGAGAGGTGCCCAAAATATAATAACGCTATTGAAGCCAAAATAAGGAAAGGGAAGGGGAAAGGGGGGATATCTTTTATTTCATTCGGTATCGCATAAAATCAATACAGCCTAATGAGTGTACAAGAAAAGCACATTAACCCATGTCATCATTCTGGGAGACAGGGTCACCCAAACATTCAGAGAGCCATCAGCGCATTGGCGTTTTATAGTTATCGTTAGACATGGAAACCCATAATATTATAAATCATGCCCACACATGCTCTTCTGAAACAGCCCCTCCTTCTTCTCCCGTACACAGTGACGGCCTACCGGGGTGGAAGAGTGAGAGAGTCGTGCCTTCAGATCAATACGCCATCATGCAACCCCCCTCCCCCCCAAAAAAATGTAAAAAAAAAAACGTCGTGCACCGAAAATGAGGATAAAAATTCATCTCCCCCGGCCTTTTTTCTTCAACCAGCCATCTAATCCCCATAATTTTCGCTCACATTCCAAGCGCTTTCACTCATGATGGTTTTCTAATAGGCCTCTGAAAACAATGTTCATAACTCAAAAAATAAAAAAAGGTGTATGTTGTATAGTTCGTGCGCAAAACTGTTCCTCGCTTCAAAACAACTATTATCCTATATTAATTATGTGTTCGCTGGTAACTGGCGCATCAAAATCACCAATCAGTTAATATAAGGTACAGTAAATTGTTTGTGTTGTACATCACGTCCGTCCACTGGCAGTCCAGTCGCAATGCAATTTCAGCCGTTAATTTTGTGCCACTGGTTCCAGTACGTTATGACATGCACTCCCGGGAACTGCCCCAAGATGACAGCCCCCCCCCCCCCTGCCAAAAAAAACCTGAACAAACTAGAGGATTTGTCATGGCATGCTAAACGCATACGGCAACGTCAGGTTTCTCGAGCTGATCAACCGGCAATTTTGAAGCCCTGAATTACACCTGAGGGATGGATTAAAAAAAAATATTTTGATGACCTGTCCCGGCATGCAAAATAACACATGGTAACATCAGATCCTCAACCATCTCATGCACTGGCGTATATCAACAATTTTTCCCACTTGCTATGGGGGGGGGGGGGGTGTTTCAAAGTTTTGGACAGAGTGAGATTTATTATACAGACAAGAATATAGCAAAAAACGTTTCTGCTGATAATTCCAGAACTATTAAAGACCTCGATACGTTGTTATGTGAGAATTCTGATTCAACACGAACAATGATTAAGGTAACCGTGACTCAAAAACATGTAAATCATCGATACGCCAGTGCATGTGTGCATTATGTGCGCGAGAAGGACGACGGTGCGGGTTCCGCAAAATTTAAAGTTCTCAATTCAGGCAATGCTCGCTGACTGACCCTGATGCCATCAGCTGAAGAGCCCTTGACATAATTATGGCGTTGGCCACGGCTATGTCAGCATGGCCGACTATTCAGCAGTGTGACACGATCAGAAAGAAACAATTCACATAGATCCATTCAAGTTCTGCTTGGCGGCTGTAGAAAAACCACTATTACCTTGCCTTTCTAGTTTCCGCACTCCACCCATCTAACAAAACCGGTAATGCAAAAAATACACATCCACACTCAATGTCTTTCCCTCATTCCTAGCAGCCCTTCGCCTAACTGAACACAATATTAACATTAAGCTCGCACAGTGCTAAACTACTGTCAGTAAAAATACACTAACACTATGTACTTATGTAAAAATCTCATTTCTAGCCGTTCTTGACCTAAGTGAACAAGTTAACATAAAGCCCGCAGAAAACTGCACACTTTTCAGTAAAGGTAAAAAATAAAAAATCAACATAATAATAATATGTAACAAAAAAATATGTCAATTACTCTAGCATGTCAAAACACTCACTCACATACATACACACAGACACACACAAACTCACACACTTGAGTCCAACAGAAATAGTTTAAAAATTGAAACATGTTGCTGAAAATATCACAGGCCGTTAGCATGCCGTTAATTTTTAATGGCAACTGAAGTGGCTACTTCAAAGAAGATCCAAAAACTCTTCTTTCTCCACCCATCACTTCATTTCTTTTTTTGTTTTTACTTTAAAAGGAACATCAAATACAGTTTTTTGTTTTTTGTTTAAAATTAAATTTAGATGACCCTTCTTTGAGATGACTTCCCATTGAATTTCTTCCGCCTCTGCTCACAAGCAGAGTTCTGCTCCATTTATTGAGCTGAATAGAAATGTCTATTCACAAAGATGAGAGATTTTGTCGACTTTCAAACCTTGTAGGTAATGACCCAATCTACCAATATTGGAAGCTGATCCACCTGTAACAGATAATAGAAGGATATTAAGGTTTCTGTAACCCAACAGCAAGTATGGTCCATGCCGAGCTTACTAAACGAAGGCTTTGCCTAGATTCACAGAGACCGGGTCAGCTGAATGAACCCAAACAACCTCGTATTGTACATTATGTCCCCCTCGTGCCCGCGGTATTCTATAACAGGTGAAGTGGCCACACTTCAGATTATGCTTTTGGTCACACAGTTCAGCGGCTTCATAATCTACCGCAAATACTTCAAAAGTCACTGGGCAATTTGTGACAGCCTTGTAGAATGGTCGAAATGTCGAATTTCTGTTTATATGGACGTCAAAGGGCCCAAGGGAGGGGAGATTTACAGGTGGGGGAAACAGAAATACCGACATAATCAGGCTGATTTATGCCATATTGTACACTTGACATGGGAATGTAATATGATTTTCCAAAGACCAGAGATCTGGGCTACGGTTTCCATGTTACTTGAGCAGGCAGACTGTCATTTAGCACCGACAGTTCCCAAACAGGTGGACCTAACTCGCGACAACAAATTTGACTGTGATGCAAACCGACTTTATTGTCTTGCACAACACAAGACATGTCTGAATGATCAGGTGGGTGGGTGGTCTTCGAGTTGAGTTTTACGGCGCGTTGACATCATAACGACGGCCGCTACCAGCCTCTATCTGGATATTTATGTTCGGTATTCACACCTTCTAAATTTCACAAATGGAATTAAATAGCTCCGTACAAATTTTACCATGCTAGCAAAATTCTCACAGGCTGTTTTGTATGGATCTGAACAGATTTTTGCAAATGAGTGTAGACATTTTTTTTGTATCAAGTTATAGAACTAAAGCTCTCTCATACAGGACAGAGGGCTGGGGTGTCCTTGTTACTCTTATCATCCTTCTGTAGTTCTAGACTTGAGTCCTGGTCGCCAGTGTCTCATGGCTACAGTAAAAGAAGAAACATGTCGACACGCAAAATAATAAATATATGATTACATTTTTCTCTCCCTTTTCTATTACGATTTCTGCTCTGTGAAAACCGTGTCGCAGAGAAACTGACGGAGGTACTGTCAGACAGGTAAAACAAGAGTTGACAAGGCAATAACCGTTCTAATGAATACAATTTCGTTTGGAATAACAACTTGTTTCCTACAAGGTTATTAGAGTGACATTTCCCAGCCATGCAAGACTGCTCCAGCTGACACAACATTACAATATTTGTCAACTTACCCGCAGCACTGAATTAGCACCTGGCCAATGTGATATTCCTGAGCTAGAATCAAATGTCAGGCAGATAGGGAGTGATGTCAGCCAGTGCAGGAAAAAAAAAGTCGAGTACGTTCATCTCTGCTGTCGCATTAAAGTATTGCAAAATAGGAAGTCTGCATTTATAACTGATTTTTCCTTTCTTTCTGTACGACTGAAACAATTTTCTACTCTGATCGAAAAAACACTCACACAAGCAGAGAATTTCCAGTGCTCTGCAAATTTTAAACCGATAAACAGCGAGTGGTATAGAAACTCTGTGAGATTAAAAACAAATTGTGAGACATGTATTGCAGTTAGTTCACCTGACGGCCCTAATGTTCGTTTCATATAAAAGCTGCAGACAATCTGTGCAAAGCCAATGACGGCTTCCAAATGTTTCGGGATACTGTATGGGGATATAAGAATGATTTTGTAAACGAGATCGTCTTGCTATTTGACAGCAGCCATATCTAAATATGCAAGTAAATGAATATACCCACGGTAACCTATAAAACATAATAAGATCGGGAAATATGGACTTCACGCACAAACAGGATGAACCGAATGCTAAAACGAGCCGGGGTATTGAATTTCGGTAGACGACATAAGTAGTCACAAACTCTCCTGAAACAGCACATGACAATTATCGTGACGGATCGGATGATACCTTCAAAATTATGTGGCAAGACTGTTTGACGGGAAATTATGTTGTTTCCAACGCCTTCACACCCCAAGTTTGGCGTGGGTTGACTAAAAAATCTATATACCTCAACTCCCTGCGCAGGAGAATATTACAAAGTAGCAGAGGCGTTGACACTATTAAATCTGTATGGTTATACGCATGTGGCCGCTATGGCGAAGACACGGGGGAGGGGGGGGGGTGGAGAAATACCTGGCGGCAAACCGGCTTAGATAAAACTTTTTTTCTTTGGAGCCATTTACAAACGAAAAATAACAATAAAGATGCCCCATCCTACTGTATGTATGTGTGGGTATGCTTATACCTGAGGGTGTGGGTGTGTGTGTGTGTGTGTGGAGGGGGGGGGTGATTACAGGCCAGAATGGGCGATGGTTTGGAGGAGGGAGTGGTTACGGGTTCAAGGTCAAACTACCCATACAGTGACACAAAGCAAACTGGGTTAGAACTGCAGGGGAGACCACAAAACCAGTTACAACAAAGGTGGAGAGAATCAAGCTGCCACCCTATTAATGGTTTCATCGGGCACGTCTAATCCCAGATCTCACCCGGCGGTCCTACCATTTACGGTGAGCTTTCTGACAAGGATTTGGGGACAGCTGTAGGTGGCAACTAAGGTACAATCTCAGGTACACAGCAGTTTGACAATATGTAATATTTTGTTCATACACACACTCCTGATAGCACTTGTTTTTGGAGCAGGAGATTTCAGTTTCATCCAATCCTTCACCTCCTGTCTGCTGACAGGCATAGTCATTCAAATCTTCAACCACCATTGCGATCTAACTGTACCCACGGGTCCCCGCCTCCATTTCTGCTTGTGAGCGATTTTGATTTCGTGAAAATCTGTTCTCAGGTGCATAATTAAGTGGGTTTTTTTCATTATCACTTAGTTGCTTTAACGTGTGCATTGTATTAAACACTAAAGACTCACTTTTCTCGAGCTGAGTTCTTGTGGGAACTGCAACCAAGTGATAAACATCTTTGTATCACTGGTGATATATGGGGCCTTAGGGCAACATATATAATTGTCTATAAGAAAAGGCCCCCCAGTCCGATATTTTTCTCTGCCGCCTTGGCTTGTAAACACGTGGCCAAAGTTTAGGCCCTGTTGTGTTTTATAAAGGTTCAACATGCCCCATCAAGTAATTTAAAATTCTGATGTGAAGTGTTGAAGAGATCATTGGCGGTTGTCTTAAACCTTTACTGAAAGGGTTATTCCGAACTCACTCTGCATCCAATGTCTAAGCACATTATTTGATAGCATAGACAATGCTATTATTTGATGATACAGACAGATCTATCATTTGATGACATCTAGACAATGCTATTATTTGGTGTCACGGACAATGCTATTATTTGATGACAGACAGTGCTATCATCTGATGACACAGACATTATTATCGTTTGATGAGACAGACAGTGCTATCGTTTGATGACACAAACAGTGTTATCGTTTGATGACACAGACGGTGCTATCACTTGATGACACAGACAGTGCTACGTTTGATGACATAGACAATGCTATCATTTGATGACAGACAGTGCTGTCGTTTGATGACACAGACAGTGCTGTCGTTTGATGACACTAGACAGTGCAATCAGTTGATGACACCGACAGTGCTACCCAAAGCACCCTTTCCTTTTCTGTTTTGCCTGTTCTCAATGATATTTTTTTTTCTGGTTTGGTTCTTTTTTTTAGAAAACAGCAACAACCAAAAATACCATAGTTCTTGGGCCATGGCAGTGCGACTGTACAGGAGATCTTCCGAAGTTAGGTTTATTTTCAGTTATCTAAAAGGGGGGCCGAGGGAGAAAACAGGCGGTCTCTTCTGAAATCTGCCGATTTTTTAAAACATTTTCTTGCGCCAAGATCTTGATGTAGGAGATGCGCATGTGCATGCTTTGTCCCAGAGGTCTGGGTTACTGGTCGGGGAGAGACAGCCACAGCAGATTACCAGGCAGAATAACATGCATGTCTGCAGCCCAGGTAGCCCGTTCATCCTCCTAGGCTGGAAACGTGATATGAATTGCAATTTCTAGATAATTCTGCCTTCGCATGTAATCCTTGTGCCACGTGAATTGCAGTGCATGATGTTATTTATAATTCAGGGCACTCAGAGGTATATTAATTCTCTCATTCATTGATGTACATCGCTGTGTGTTCTGTGTATTGCAACATTTTTCTTACCTGCCACACTTAATTAAAAGTTGTTTCAAATGGATAGTGGTAGCGCCTACATAATGTTCTTTCTTGTCTCATTAAATCCGTTCACGCATTATTCAGACCATACTGCTTGACTTCAGACCAGCTATTCCGTGCTTTCCATTCAATAATTTGACTTCCTGAAAACATTACATTGTTGAATACCATACGCCCGTCAATCATTTCTTTAGGAAATTCTAATGTTTGATTTGGTTTTCATTGACCGAGCTTGGTTCAGGTACACCAGTAGATGTTCATCATTTAGTTGTTGTTTTTTTTAAATAATGAAATGAATCAACATTGGTATGTGCTATTTTATTGTTCTTTTGATTTGAACTTCAAATAATAATTTTATCAAACAGTATTTTGTCACTCGCTTCATTATGGTAAAAAGCCTAAATTCAAATTACTGGGAAAAAACAGGGTTTACTTTAGAAAGGTTGCTAGGGGTAAACGAGACGAAAACATTTGGGAACCGCTGTTTTTATGCATTTCTTGAAACCTCTCATGAAAAGGACAACGGGAACATAAACGTAAATTTGGGTTCTGAACATGTCAGCTCGTTATTGGCTGCACAGTCATGTCCTATTAGTGTTGCCCATGGACGCCAAGCTGCTCCATCACCTACATTTAATTGTGTAAATCGTCACGTTCCAATTAACTGAAATAACATTATATCCGGATCAGGGGTATTTCCAGAGGCGGGCAGAGTACTAAATCTACATAAATTTAAGCCATGGCTTGGTGTCCAGGTAAAAACAAACAGAAACTGGATTAAAAGTAGGGGGAATCCCAATGACAGGAAAGAAACATAATGGGACCCAAGAGCTCTATAATAACACAAATGGCAAATAGTGCATTCAGACTCTTTACGGGTACGCGGGTTGCAGGAAATTTAAATCAGACCCGCCGAGACATGAGATAACGAGCCAAATCAATTCGTCATTTTCCACACATGTCCACACTTAGGGTTAATGACTGCTGTGAAAACAACCCGGCCATGTGTCATGACTGGACACAACAATTCGTGTTGGCCCTCAAAGTGTTTAAGCCGCGGCGACTGCAACTGCATCCATTAACGGGAGACGGAACCGTCACCAGACACGGTAAATCCGGTACAAACGACAAAACAGGTATTTTTACTGGCCTGCCTGTTTCACTTGAATACTTTCTGGAAATCTACGGCGAAAACAACCAATCGTACCAAGATCTTCATTTGCTAAACGATTGACTGACATACCAATCTACTCATCCACATATCTATAAAGCTGAAGTTCTCTGCTTTTGAACCAACACTCGAATTAAGAATAGATCTAATGCTTAATGTGCGCTGTATCACCATCAAATTTTGCAAGGTGCTCCAAAGGTTGAATTTCGCTTTTCAGCAGCTGCTAATGAAAGAGCTACATGTACACTCCTTCCAATTATTTGGAAAATCGGCATTCCCATTAAATTTTGAACACCACGACTTTCATAATTACTCAGCGTTCATTAAAGAAAGCGACAACGCCCGCACTACTATAACTTTTACTTTTTACAAGTGCGCACAGGATTGCCTTGTATAAACTAGTATAACATGCCTGTGATCGATTGTGTGCGCACATTTATTTGCTGTTTTATTGGATATAAACACCACGCCTGCCCTGAAACATGATTTATGAACAAAAACCTCATAGGCTTTCATGAATGTAGGTGGCGTTAGGAACGAAATGCTAGGGCCTCAAAAACAAACAAACAAACAAACAACAAAAGGGAGAGAGTATAACATGACATTTTGCAACTCTCAAAAAAGAAGATCACGGACGCTTAATTAAGTTCTCAGTACTTCTACGTTACCTAGTTATGACGTATTACACGTCAAAAGAATACAATACTCTTGGTGTTCTACCCGAGAGCTAAAAACTCCATGCCTTCTATTCCCTCCCAAAACCTCCAAAGAGCAAAGCACCAAAATGTACCCAAATGTTTCACGCACTACGCAAAGTCGACCCAAGACCGCACTTGCTGGCATTTTCTTTTTCCCTCCCACTTCCCTCGGGTAATTTACGTTTGCCTGTTTGCATTGAGTAATGCTACCGCGCTGACATCACAGACTGGTCATGTCTGAAGGCAAAAATGACTATGTAGGCGGTGGTCAAGATAAGGAGCCACTCCTCTAGAGTCGGCAAATTTTGCAGTGGTTGGGCACTGAGGGCTACAAATTTAGACTGATGGCCAAAGGCGCCAGGAAGATATCTGCAGGCTCGGCGGGTGAACATGTCAATGAGTTTTATTACTATGATGTCGACACTACTTCGTCTTTTTCCGTTTAGTTGAAGGCAGTGTCAATTCTGTCCACCATGAGATCAATGCCGAAAGAATGCCTTTCTTAGATCAGCCCAGCTTTATATATAGCTAGGTTATACTGCACCACGCCAGTTTTACGTCATCAGTCCGTTACATTACAGCGCCATTACTTACTGCTTGCCTTATAAAATCAAGTAAGTAAATAAACATCAACAGAAAGGCTTCATAAACCTGTGTTTTGAAGTCCCACCTTTGATAAAAATTACGAAGAATAAATATGAGGGAAAAAAACACAAAACTCCACAGAGCCTGATTCCCTATCCGGGAAAATAGAACACCACACGCCAACTTTGAGGGAGCACAGTTGATCTTTTAGCAATTTGATCTGATACAAGTGGTGAGCAAACTGTACCTTCCACTATCTTCTGAATCTAATTTCAATTTACAAACTCTTCATTTTTATCACTTGTCCACGTCAGTATCCTGCAGCATCAAAACAGATGGTATTCACTTGGAAATCAAAATACTTTAGCTGTCCATGAAGATTTTCATTCATTTTCCTGATCTTCTTCACCTTTTCCCATTGCAGGCGGTAGAACTTTAACTATTTCAATGTACAGTTGTTTACAAAAGAGCATTGCACAACCTGGTTTCTCAATTGATTGATGAATTCCACGACTAACACAAGAAGAAATGCAACATTCCCTGACGAGAAAAACCTCCCAGTGGAGGTAAACCTGTGTAAATTTGGAAACTGACACTTCGCACGTTCTTGAGTTTGGTGTTAAATTACCAAGTCTAAAATCCTTGAACCGTTTGGCAATATATATGTAAAAAAAAAAAAAATCTTTTTAATCACAGACATTTCATTTCATTCAGCTCACCTGTGATATTTCACCAAGGGTAGTCTTACAATCCAAAACTTTTGAAACTGTTATAAAATATTGTGGTAGATGTCCCCTTTTAGAATAATAACATAATTTTGCTGAGCAAATACCTGAAACCTCTGCTCAATGTATCTCACTGATACACTTACTGAATGCTAGCTCCAAGGAAGCATTCCAATATCACAGACTTATTGATCAATAACAATTTTGATAACTTCACAGACATATTTATGAACTTAAAACTCCTAACATACGTTTTATATCATGCATAAACACAATGCAGGTGTGCACACGATCGCAAAAGCGATAAGCACATTAATAGGTTTCATTAACCATGCAGATGGTCGTTTTTTTCCCGATCACCCCGGCAGGTATATAATGTCATTCTTGCTAATTCGATAGACATCAAAAAATCTCCATCCGCTACTCGATTAATTTGCATCATAAAGTAAAGTAAAAGAAACGGTCATTCTGGTCTGTTGCTACAAAACTAATTGGTTAGTCTTTAGAGGTTATTCTAGCCAGGTGCACAAACTGGATACTGACGTGTATTTTAGTGACATTACCCGGCATACAGAAATTACCCAAACTTAAGTTGAACTCTACCTTTGAGCTACACCTAAAAATAGTTTTTAGAAATTTTAAGACAGCCACTGAATCGATGCAGCTGCCATTTTTGGCAAAGGAATGATAATTTATTGTGCGACATTGAAAATCTGACAAGTAAAAAATGTCATAGCTCGGCCTTTAATCATTACTTCTTAAATAAAATATATTCATTTCCAAGTCACATCTACTTCCATGGACAAGTGAATACATCACAGAGAACTCGATACTCAGGAAATAAATCTCTCTTTCTTATAACATGTCTGAATTACAATACAACACTGACAGTGGTCTCAACACAAGAAGCGGAGCATTTCAATAACTTGTTAACGAAATCGATATATACAATATATATATAAATATCGATTTTGTTAAGTGATCGTTCAGCTACGAGGCATAAGATGAAAGTCCATTATCAGATAAATTATGATTCGCTGACTTGTCTAAACGAACGACCGTACACTGAGGCAGGCCTATTTAAAGTGTTCAAATGCTATCCCTGAGCTTCCTCGAATTCGGGTGTTAGAATAATCCACTAACTAACAACATCCATTTGATCTGCAATACCAGAATTGATGGTGTGCCATCTCACATATAGGACGAGGGCAAGCATGAACATTGATAAAAGTCTGAGCCGTGCCTTTCCTAGGTCTTGTTTTACAATCTAAAATCCCTTGCTTTTCTTGTTCGTATTTTGTAAATGTGTTTGATTTCCCAGTGTCCAATGGGCAATTGCAAAGGTTGTCTTGTATATTAATGTATCTAAGTTAAAAGCTCGCCTTTCATAACGAATCACTCTAATATTGCTATTTTTATGTTCATCACAGTTTAAAGGCGGAGTCTTGTTGCTAAAATAGAACTCAGTAACAATAGTTCATAACTTACATCTGTTCCTTCTGTATATATATAGTTTTGCAGATCGGTACAATTAATAAAATGGACAAAAACATAATGCAAGCAGTTAAAATTTGTTTAAGGAAAAAAAAAAGGAAAGAAAGACATAAGCGCTGAGCCTGTTGCCTTTGTGTGGAAACAGGCTGAGACGAAGAGAGACCATTAATGAGACACATTGGGAAAATATTAAAGGGGAAAAATCTAAGAAAGATGACAATCAAATACTTCAATCATAATAACATCCCAAGACTAAGAACAACAACCACAACAACACTGGCTGAAGGACAGCACTAACAACATGGACATCTTACCGTTTATTCACCACCAAAGCTGCTCATCCAAGAACTTGTGCGCATTTTCAGATGACAATTTATTCCGATATTGGCGGCATAGGCAAGACTACCTGAAATGACACAAGAAACTGTTACGAGAAATTTATTTTATTATGATCAGTGATACAAGCGTCGCTAGATTCTCTTGAATAATTATGAGTCCCGATGTTCGAGAGATAACCGAAATATACGGCAAGACAACAGAATAGACAGCTGCGATGTTGGCGTGTAAATCATAGCCAAGATTGGAAAATATGAGTGGGCCCTAGCATGAAAAAAAAAAGGTGCGACGTGGCAAATGATCGAGCAAAAACTGTGGACACAAAAATAGGGAAGAGGTTGGGTGGCAGAAAAACTTGAGTGGGGGCATAGATATTCACTACTGAACGGGTGGGGGTTAAAAAAATGAGACAGCTAAATGAAAGATTCCGCCGATCGATACGCAGAAAAGAGAAAGAGAAAAGAGAAGACGAGAGGTACCAATGAAAAACTGGTAAAGCAGGAGAATTAGACAGCAACGCTTTCGTTATTATTTACCGCCGAGCGAGATATAAAACTTGCAAATTCTTTCTGCCAAGCCCAACAGTTGTACATCTAAGTCACATTATTAACGGCACCTGGGTTCCATGCAAAGACTAACAGAACTTATTTCCACATAACAATTTCATGCAGGAACACACAGACTGATGTGAAGAAAAGTTTGATTTTCGACCAGCAATGTGTAAAGAAAAGGGAGGAACAAAATTTCTGAATAATAATATGCTTTTCGAGTTTACTCGACGAAAATACATCTCATCTTTGCGGCTCCAAAATATATACAATAAATTATAATTATATATGACATATTATATACATTATATTCTGTACAGCCTACACCATTTCCACTCAGCTTTCGACCCACAGTGACTGCCAACATTGCTAATGAGTAATGATATAACGGTTAGCCTCGACCGTGCTTTGTGGCACATACAAACCTTACAATTTGCACGGACTTTCCACGAATAAGACTGTACAGACGGAGAAGCACTGTGTGAACAGACACAAACTGAATCTCCGATTCCTGCTTAGTCTTAAGAAAGAACAGACAATGTAAAAGGTGGCGTGGAATGATTGCTGACATACCTACATGTACGCAACAACACATAAACCCGCTTCAATACTGTACAGTTTTTGGCTAGCCAGTCTACAAGGAATGCCACTGCATGTAGTACAGAGTGTATGCAGGTCAGTTTGTGCTGAAGGTAATGCGTAGCCCAGGCCATAAGCAGCTGCATATTATGTAACATAATGAGTGTGCCTGCCGTATCAAGTGTAGCCTAGGGAAGCTCATTCCGTGACTATAGGCTCTCTTGGCCATCATAAGAAGTAAACGGATAGTAAATTAGCTGCTAGATTTTATGACCATGTCGCTGCATCAACCTCGCTCAGCTGGCACGGGCCGTCTCTGTTAACATGATATTTCAAAAGTGCATTCTGAAATGCTGTCGTTCCGAATATGCACACATTACTCAAATCACAAACACGCACACAGTAGAATCTGACAATTCTGTTCATCAATTAACGACGACCAGAAGTTCCTGCTCCGACTTCCTGTTTATGTCGATATTGTACGCTGCACCATGCTCAGGGTGCTCAGCCATACTATCATGGAATGTTTTATTCAATACCGTGACTACATCAAAGAAGTGATTCTGGACAAAATTGAGATGCTCCACAACTGTCTCGGCTTGGGGGGGGGGGGGGGGGGATCCATAAAATAGGTGTGCTCGATCGATAGGGTAATATTTGACGCCCTCCACCGTTATACACATTGTCATAAATTAATACGTTTCTTTCACACATTCCTTTTTGGGCATTCCAGACAGACGAGCACACGAGGTTCATTCACGGAGCACAATAAAAATCACCCTCCTATTTGCATTATTTAGGCGGCACAGTCGTAGAAGCTCTCAGGCTGGATACACTTTCCTTAAATGGTATTTGGGCGTATCGAGCAACCCCACGACAAGCTTTCACTCGGAAGATTACCCACATTCATCATCACCCCAACTTGCTGATTGAAAAAAAGAAAACCGAACTATCACGCAGGTAATAGATCTTTCTCTGATTACCAAACGAAGCTAGCACATCACATAGAACACAATTCCTGCACCTGGCAAAAGCCAAACAGAGGTGCATGCAAAGCATTTCAAATTGAAACACAGGTTTCGTGGGAAGGCATCGGCTCTGTTTGTAATCGACTCCACTCTGCGCCAAACTCTGTGTAAATAAAGGCCCCCCAAATACAGAGATGAATTTCACTATTCAAATCGATTAAATGGATTTGCTATGACATCAATATCATTTCAGTTTCTCTGTGACAACAACAGTCTAAACAGATGAGTGTTAGGTTGCCTGAACACACACACAATGGGCGGTGGGAACAAGACAAACAGGAAATTAATCATTGGAATGACCTTAATAAATCAGAGACATGATGATGTAGCATCACATTACAATAACAATACTCTCCACAGATCTAGATTTGGCCTGAACTGTGCTGATCAATCACGCTGAAAACAAACCAAACTTTTCTGTGGAAAGCCGCACTGGCATTTGTGTGGATGAAAACAATACGAGGTTTAAAACATAAAAAAAAAAAAAAAACCATAAAGTGTTAACACTGGTAGGATTGCAAATAGAGCACATAATTACCTGCACTGATCTTCTACTTGATTTCTTTTGTTTTGGGTTACAGTTACTTGATTTTATGTGACTGGTCCGGGCAACTTTTAAATCAAGTAAACGACATTTTAACCACTTCAAAATCTGAATGAAAAAGAAAAATTACAGCAAACAATAAAAATCTTCAATTTAACAACTTATTAGTTTCCAATCCTTGTGAAGTTCCAGTCCGCTGCACAAATTCAAGATGTGAATTGACGAAAAGGGCACGGTGACACCATGACATTCAATAAGGAGAACCTGAACATGAAAGGCAAGCAATGCTACGAAAGAAAATGTATCTCAAAAGGAAATCTGTGATTCCTGGCACCTGCCAGCTATTCATATCAGAAGTGGTAGTCCATTATGGCATGTTGATTTGTCCACATAATTATCTATGTACTGTATCGTTCTGACAAGATATAAACCGGTGACTGGGAAGTTATGGGGGGAGAGAGACAGAACAAGGAAGGACAGAGAGGGGGCCAGGCGGCCGAGAGATAGGAAAGCAAATGTCGATGGATCATTATTATGTTTCGTTCTAGGCCAAAGGCTACAGGATATCACTAACAGGTCCTGAGGACTTTGAACGCAGAGAAATGCGCATAGCGCTACTGAGGATGGCTATTCGCCAGCTGCTTTCATCATTATAGTATGTAGCTTCTCGCTCTCTTCCCGACTTCTTCGTGTGATAGCGGAACGTAAACAACAACCAACATTTGGCTGAACACAGCAAGATCCCACTGAAGGAAGCCAGTCCAAGAATGCTCACCAGACCTACTTAACGAGCCGATTTACACCGAGTTCTAACTTTCACCGGCACCTACATATCTTGAGACAAACAGCGTGACCCGTAATGGCAGATTCTGGATGGAAACTGCACAGAAAAATATGACAGGACTATAAATGATAAACTTTTTGCATGGCACTGAACAGGCAATCGCTCCATTTGCACTAGAAGAAGAATACTGAGCCCCATTTCGCTGTCAACGGTGCTATAAACAAAAAGTAACCACGCAGTCCCGTACAACGTAATCACAATGACGTGCGTGATAACACCAGGAGAATTCTTCCTTGCCGTTCTTTCTCTCAGTGTTAAGCCAATAACTCCTTCCTCCAGGATTTTGTGATGACTGGCCAGATAACGGCACTTCTCCAGTTTTTATTGGCTGGAACTGATGAAATTTATAGGTGGCTATATGGACACCAGGTCAAGGCTGCCCTTGTTTACAGACGATAATAGTAACTATGTATCTTCTTCCTTCACATCAAAACACTGTCTTTCTTCTTGTAAGACACTGTTATCTATACTATAAATTTGTGGACTTGAGATTTTTCGTTGCAAAAGGCTCCTGAACCACTCAACACTCAGACTTCAAATTTTATATGGTACATCAGAATGGATGTAAGAGTGCACAGTTTTTAATAGAAGTCTCAAATCCGTGTAGTTTTTTTTTTTATTGGAAATTTATTGTTTCCTCAATTTTCACTAGGCTCATTGACATGCTGTAGGTTTTTATGACATCATCACTTCCTGAACATTTTCGGTGCGCACCACTGCACACTGTGTACTGTCCTATCGCTGAGTTTTGGGGATGACCCTTCGCATCTCGGCTTTTGTTCTTATTCCTTTCGGTCTGAAGTGGTGTCCTTTGTTGTTTGCATCTCTCTTATAAGCTTTTTATGCAGCATTAATGCCTTTCTTAGTTCACAGGCGTCTTAAGCTTTACAAAACAAAAAAAAAAACACAAAAAAAAAAAATTACATAAACCTGTTCATCGAACAGGTACTCAACTAGTAAACCTATATTTTCTCTCCGCTGGTTTGGCTACATTACTTTAACAACTAGAACTCATCAGTAAATATTGTTGGCAATCGGGCTGATGTGCAATATCCAGGTCAAAATTATTATCCTCGTGTCCCACCACTTCTTCCTTTTTTCTCTTCGTTCGATCTATAAAAAATTTAACTATATTATTAAGCTTCTTCAAATTCTGCCATCTTTGTCAACAGGACTGTCCAATCCATGGCTACACACTTCTCCCGTGCTTTCACTTTTACCATTCGTAACAATACGTCTGTGTCCAAATAAGAACAAAACAAAACACGCGTCCTTCGCTCATGGTCAGCTTGAGTTGTGGAGCACACTCAGCGTATTCAAAGTGTCCAGTGTTTGGTGTGGGGTCAAAAAACTTACGAACTCCCGATTCCCACGCCGTACGGTATAGATCATCGTGTGATGGAAATGTATGCACTAAATTAAGCTTGAACCAAAGAGTTTATAATAAACCTAGAGGTAAGACTCGGTCACGTCACGTAGCCGCATATAGAAAGCCCGGCAGCCATCTTTGCTTACGGCAAGCGATTGCAAACACGGTGTCAAGGCCAGTGCTAACGAAAGTAGTTTTTGTCGGAAGGCCTCAGTATTTTATTCTTGTTCATTCCTCTTTAGAGATGGAGGTTCAAATTCATCCGTACATTTTGTATTTTGTCATAATTCATAATGTTTATTTTTTTTCTTTTGGTGGGATTACATTTTTCACATTTTCGTGGTTCACCCAATCCATAAATCAATTCTGCTTATTACTACTGTAATCCCCGTTGAAACAATCTGAAAGGCCGTATTATTTTAGGCTTGGATTTGTTTACTTTAGCCGTGCTGTCTAGGTCGAAGCAGGCTTGCCGTAAGTTGGCTTTACTTTAGCCGTACTGTCTAGGTCGAGGCAGGCTTGCCGTAAGTTAGCCGCCATCTTTACTTCACCTACCGACGACGCCACGCGGAGACTTGCATAGCGCTAGTCTGACCTCTAGCTATGTATAACCTCTTTGGCTTGAACAAATAAAAAAAAAGGGGGGGGGGGAGGGCGGCTTAAATCTGAAGGCATGCCTAAACCAGGAAGCGCAAATTCCATATAAACTCTAACCATCACTGTGGTCACAGACATAACCAGCACTGCCGGGAAAAGGCAGAGCGACGTATGTGCTCATTTCATAGTTTTGAGAAAAACATTAAAAAAAAAAAAAAACGTGCGTGGCATAGCCAGTCTACATTATAAATGCTTTTCTTTATGTGTTCGCCACACTAAAAACGACTATTTCGGTAGCAGATACGTCCATCTGCCTTTGACATAAAAAAAACAACAACAAAAAAACCCAGCTTTGTGCGAGACAAATTCATAGAGACAATGAAGTAGGAAAAGGCCATACTGTCAGTTATATCATTCTGCCTGGAGATGGATGGGGGAGGGGGAAGAGTAGATGCTCCTCCTAGCTACAGCCCTGCAACACTAGAAAGTGAGAAGCATGCTATGGTTTTATTACCGAGGACAGTGGACAGGCCATTAAGCTAACATCTGCACTAGAACTAGAAGATGATCGTGAAAGACTACAAAATATGTTATTTCAAAGAAACTTTGCAAACAGCGGCGAAGGTAACCTGTGCTTTACAGTCAACAGAGGACAGCACTTATGACCCAAGAGCATAACAAACACTTGACTCTGACTTGTAGAGGAATCGAGAAAACCTTGACCGTACGATGAATGAGCTCTGTAAAGGCCACTGGCCTCTGGATGACGTGTGCAGGAAATGATGACGGTGAAGAGGAATGAAAGGTGAAGGAGAGAGTGCATAGGGGAAGAAATTGCCGGGAAAAAAAAAAAGAAACAAAAAGGGGACGACGACGACGACGACGACGACGACGGAGGAACTGTAGCATTATAATATGATATGACCTGGCCGCTTCCCACACACCTCCTACAATTACAGAATAATAGTTAACTTACTTGTATAAGAGACTCGAACGGAAGGTTTGTGGTCGTGAATATGATTTTGGGCAGTGTTTCCAACTCTTGGTTGTGTAAAATATCACAGGAAA